>JAJKFI010035621.1:0-37466 GCA_029204185.1 Lerista edwardsae | reverse complement strand
AGAGAGAGAGAGAGAGAGAGAGAGAGAGAGAGAGAGAGAGAGAGAGAATGGGGACAGCATCCTTTTGAGGCATATTGATAAGTTTCTAGTAGCCCACAGATAGAATGACCAAAACACAACTGACACTGAAAAGATGGTTGTAAACCATGACCTCCTTTCCATACCTAGAGCAATTGTGTGGCTCTACCTCTGGCTGTTAAGCATAGATACTGACAAAGTATCTTGAAGGAAGGGCTTTTGTTTTCTCCTAGTATTTTCTACCCTCTGCCACTGCTGATTTTTCAGCCTGTAGTAGGCTGCTAGCAGGGAACCACTGGATGCCCCAACAGCCAGCAAAGTGCACCCAGCTTCCATCCAGGCATGGCAGACCCCTAGGCTTTGCTACTGCAGCCAGTGAAGTCATTGACCCTGCCCTGTATATTTCTTATTCCTTCCTCTTTGCTTGAGCTTCTCCAAGCCTTTGTCCTTGAGCCAAAGTTCTCCAGACACCCAAGACATGGGTTGCATTCCACCATCGCAGGGGTGTGTCCCAGGGGAGTCCTCAACACTGCTGAGGCTGTTGGCTCATAGGCCGTGAAGGGAGTGGGACATCCAATTCCTCTCTCCAACATTGCAAAGGATTCTGGGGTGCACGTCCTAAATTGCTCACTGCTTCATTGTACCCCTAAAGATACTGCTACCCCAAGTGACTACTTGGCTTGTGGGGGCAACAGGGCTGGCCCTGTCGTCTTGGCACGAACCACCGAAGAGATGAGCCCACTCCAAGTGGGCTGGTTTCTTGTCTGTTTTGCTGTCCTCATTCACATGGATGGTCTCATCCCTGCCATTCTGCTCCCCAGATTCCAGTCTCTCACAACAGTTTCCTACAGCAACTCTGAGATCAGCATGGTGCTTCCAAAGGTCTGCCACTTTGTCCCTGACTTTGCCCACCTGCAAAGTGGGAGAAATAAAGAACCCTCCATCTCCCTGCTCCTCCTCAAATGACAAAACCATGTGGGGCTGTCGTAAGCAATGAAAAGCTCAAGGGCCCTGCCCAGAGAAGAGGCTCTGGGCCTTGTGGAGCAGATTCTGACCTCAGTGCTTCTTGCCTCAAACTGGTCTAGATCTGGGACTCTGCCAGGTGCTCTAACACTGAGCACAATCCACTGGGAAGTTCCCCTGCACATGCTTCACTGAATTTTTTTTGTTTTTTGTTTGTACAGGGGAGCATTCAACAAATCCATAAGAACATAAGAAAAGCCTTGCTGGATGAGGCCAAGGGCCCATCTAGTCCAGCTTCTTGTATCTCACAATGGCCCACCAGATGCCTCAGGTAGCACACAAGAGAACCAGATGCTTGTATATTGCTGCTGCCACTCCCCTGCATCTGGCATTCTAAGGTAGCCTATTACCCTTGCACACACACACCCAAGGAAGACACCAGAATAGGTTGGGGTTTAACTGTATGTGTAACTCTCTCCACCCCCATCCACCTCATGGCTTGCTTCACTTTGTTTTGTTCCCATGCCCATCCTCCCAAGTTTGCTCTCCTCTACATCTGGCTCACGCCACAACTCACCTGGGGGCTGGGGCTCAGCCAGGTGGGTGGGGCAGTTTCTTCCCTACCCCAACCTGGACGTTTGGGTAGTGATCTTGCTGCCTGGCAGCATACTGGCTTCGTTGGTCTCTGGGAAAGGAAGCATGAGGGAGTGGGCACTTCTTCCTCCCTCCTCCCTAGTGGCTAATAAGGGTTGCTCCCAGGAATCCCAGAAGGACAGCCACATTTACCTCTGAGCATTTTGAGATGTTCAAAGTGACTTTTTGGTTGCACATTGTCCTGCAGTTCCACAGCAGTCATGAGGCAGATTGGGGTCCCTCAGAGGGCATGGACCTCCAGTCCACATCCTTACACCATCACTAGTGCGATTCTTACACCAACACTGTGTTCATCAAGCTCCTAACTCTGCCCCCTGCTCTTACAAGTGACATCCTCTGCACCTACCAGGCACTACTAAGGTCCACCCAACTCTACCCATCAGACACCACCCTGCCAGTCTCTACCCCTCTCAGCAACCGATTCTCAGGAGACCTGAAAACCCTTTGAGGGCAGCATTTCTGCAGGCAGAGGGGGCTGCAGAGACCTGACCTCTGTGCTGCTACTTGCAGGTGGCCATGGAGTATACCACCACGCCCAGGCTCAGCTGGATTAGGTGATCTGCTGTGTCTGGCTGCTTCTTCAGTATGAGCAACACATCAGGTTGAGCCACTGCAGGCTGTCTAGAAATTCAGCCTGGGCCTGCTAAATGGAAGGCCTGCCTCCCCACTGGCCCTTGTGGTCACCACCCCTAACAATAGCTCTTCAATACCAATGCACAGTAAAGGTCAGAATCAACTGTGATGATCCATATGTGGATTTCAGCCAAAAGGTCTCCTTTTATGGAAAAGGCCCAATCCTAGGAAAAATATGGTAGACCAAGAGGTTCAGGCCCTAGACCAATGGCAATCACCCCTGGTGCACTGGATCACCAAGATGCAAGGTATACCAAGCTAGGTGGACTGTTTGGCCATTGGTCTGAAATAGAAGGTAAAGGAAGAAGCTTGCTGTAAAGGGTGTGTTGTGCGTGCACACACATGTGCATGTGTGTGAGTGTGTGTGAGCATGCATGCGCACATGTGCCCAAGCATGGTCCAAAGCCCTGTCTTCCCTTTCTGTCCCCTAACATGGCTGCCCTGATGGTCTTGGGGTGTTGTGACCTCCATCCCCCAACCCTTTTGCATTTCAGTCTGCGTAACCAGTCTCCTCTCTTTTAATCCTGTTTGGAATGAAGGGACCCTTCGTTTCATACCCTGCCCCCAACATGATCCCTGCACATGCATTCCTCTCTCCCTACCTAATGCACTGAGCTGTTATCCCAGCAGCCCAGGCTTTGGCACCAATCCCCTTTCACTGTACACCACTCTCAGTTTTAATCGGCTACATTTCAGTGACTGCTAGAGTCACAGAGGGGAGGTAAATAAATCAACCCACAGCACTCAGAAATCACAGCACAATATTTATGGCCCTTGGCCTCAGCAAGCAGCTACACTCATCTTTCCTTTCACTTCCTCCTAAGCTACCCATATCTCTTTCTCAATACTCCTGAACCTACAGCATTCTCACTGGAGCTCTTCCTCTTGTCTATCTCAACCTGTAGCTCTCTTCACTCCAGAGTTCAGGACTGTGTGTGATTTCACATATAATAATAGGAATGCAGGTAGAGAACTCACTATCTGGTAATGTATCCAGATCAGTTTTGAATTCATCAATTTGAATGCCACCTTCCTTAATCATAAAAAGACAAGTTCCTCTAGTCCTTAAAACTTCTGAGGAAAGCAAGAAAAATCATAGGCAGATGTTGATGACATTTTAAAATTCACAGAGGGCTTCAGCAAGACTCTGGCCAGTCAAGGAATGGCACTTCAGTACCTTGGATAGCAATTTGCTCCTCCACTCCTACAGTCTACCTACTCCCCACCCCCCAACAAATTTTCTCATTCTGTTGCTTCATTCTTTGTGGACATATTCCCAATTTTCAAGAATTCTGGCCCTTGAAAGCAAAAAAAGAAAGTTTTTTTAAAAAGAAACCCAAGTAAAAGTATGCAGTTCTGTTTCATGTTGGCAGTGGCAGAGAAGATAGAGCAGCAATTTTCAACCACTGCGCCATGATACATTGGGGTGCCACAAATGGCCTGCAGGTATACCATAGGAGTTTATGGGAAGGGTCATTCGTTAGTAGGGCCATTGGCTGATGTGAGCTCCCAGCCGGCAGTGTGGTGTATCTTGTCAATTGTCAAAAAATTGATGATGTGCCTTGATAATTTTAGCACCTTGCTAGTGTGCTATGAGAGGAAAAAGTTGAAAATCACTGGGATAGAGTGAAGAGGTCAATCTGTAGCTCATTCCTCTCTCATCCTTGGTCACAATTCTATTCACTGCAATGTTTCTCTTTTGGGGTGTTTCAGGGTTGTTGTTGTTGTTCTTGTTTTAGCCCTCAGTCATGCGGATAAAGGGGAAGAGAAGGCTGGCAGGAGCATTCCTAACCCAACCATAACTGACAGCAGCCCCAGACAGGGAGTCCAACAGAGGGGTTATAGCATGGCCAGGATGCACAAGCATGTGCATGCACCATCTACGTGATCACTTATTCAGAGAGTGCCCACTCAGGGAAGGAGGTAATAAAGAACTGCCTTCTAGAAGTAGGGCTTGCCTAAGACATCTCAGTGCCTGGTGGTGCACTAAACGTTCCTCCTTACCTGGTGGTATTCCAGCCACTGCCGTTACACCACCACCACCGCCTCCTCTCACTCCATGGATTTGAAAGAGAAGAAAGGAACAGAATAAAATAGGAAGTGTGGAGGAGAGGAAAATGGATGCTCTAGTCTAGCCCTTCCCTCTCCTTTGCACACATTTTCTTTGCTCTGTTCCAGCCCTTCCTTTTCAAATCCAGGGAGCAGGAGCAGTGGAGATGGATAGGCAGAAACAGGCAGACAGCACCTGCCAATCCACCAACCGAATCTCCATCCTCAGCCAGTTTTATGGGCAGGCCACTGTCCAGAAGGGGCTGGAGGGCTGCATAGCCTGAGCAGACAATAACAGAATGGGTGGGACTGTGGAAAGCGGGGGGAGGAAAGGGTAGGTTGGTTGGCAATGTGTAGGGTGAAGGCACAGGGCAATGGGGCAACTGTGAAAGCCGCTTTAGTCAGTTTACACATACTTGTTGCTCTGCTGGGTTGAGATCTGAAATCTAAAAATAGAAAAGAAAGGGCCTGAACAGTGGAAAGAAACTGGCTGTGCACAGCACTGATTGGCTGATGGCTGGCACCAGTAACATGACCAAAAAATTCCTGCCCAATTGCTAGAGCAGTTTTGCATTTTTAAATGGCAGGTTTTTTTTAAAGGTGACAAATGAATAGACAAGTGCATAAACATTCGTGCAGTGCTTTTACATTTCTAAAAAGGGAAAAGATGGGCAGACCACCTGAAGCATGGAGGAAAGGGCAAGATCAACCACTGAACCAGCATCTGATTTGCTGGAATATGTGCCAATCATTTGAGTTGTGAAACCAGGAAGAAGTTGAGCTCACTCCATGGCTGAGGGCAGGCTATGCATTCCTTTAGATAAGGAAATTTTGTCCCAAAAATTGATCACCACCCAACTGGTTACAAGGGTGGGTAACTGGTAGTGAAACAGACACCCTCCTGATGGAGCAGGTGTATCATGACCCAGCTGTTCTTTGGGTTTTCATTTGGATCAATGGGAGTATGCCACAAACACTTCTTAGCCATTGTGCCAGCAGAGGTAGCCCTACCAAGTCGTCCTGCCCTAGGATTTCACTGGGCTAGGATCTGGGAAAGAGCATGGTTGATTCAATGGGACCTGGGCAAGAAGCCTCCTTGGGGGATACTGCCCCATGTGGAGGGGAGCATCATCAGACACCAAAAATGACTTGGGCTGGTCCTTTCTTAGGATATTCCAATGGTATTTCATTGACAATAGCACCCCATTCATGTGTGGAAGATGAGGGTGGAGGAAGAATTACACAAGGACTAAGGAACGCCCTGCTGGATTGAGCCAAAGGCCCATCTAGTCCAGCATTTGCCACAGTGGCCCACCAGCTGTCTCTGGGTAGTCCAGGAGAGAAAGGCATGATTCTCTTCTATCATTGCTCTCCTGTAACTGGTATTTTAGATTAACTTCCGGAAGGGGAGACAGCCTTGGGAGCCAGGAAGAGGGACACACAGGAGAAATAAGCATGTTGCGGTTTCCCAAAGTATGGCTGAACACATACTCCTGTTCATGAGTTTGAGTAGACTCTGAGAGAGAGAGAGAGAGAGAGAGAGAGAGAGAGAGAGAGAGAGAGAGATGACTGGAAGCAACAGGGGTTGCAGTGATGCTCATCAGTAATTACATGAAAAACATATCCAATATATGTTCTATGTACTCAAAACTTACACAACTTTATTCCTTGCAGCAATCACCATCACTGTTATTCCTTCTGCCTTTCAAAATGGAGTATGCATGGTTGCCATGACACTCTCCTCTTCTCTTTCCAGTTGGCCTGGAAAGAAAAAAAAGGGCAGAATAGCACAGTGGCAGTGCATGCTGATTGGTCAACACAGGAGTTTGAATGCAGCCCCACCACTTGGCACGCTGAAGACCACTAGTGTAGTGCATATGCCTCAAACACCTCTCTTTCTCCCACTGCGCAGACCTGTCCATGCCAATAATAGGTGACCTAACAGCTGTCAAATGAATGGCTCTTCATGTCCATTTAACATTTCTCTGGAGCATCAGACACCTCTTTTGCTTTCTAGCTGTGTGCACCAAAATGCAGAATGGCAGCACAGAAGTACAGGCCCCTGTATCTGTGGATCTGATATCCATAGTGTCAGTTACCTGTGGCTCCTGATCCCCCCTTCCCGCTCCATCCCATCACTCTGCCAACGCCATGGCTGTGAAGACACAGCTCTCAAAACTCAAAACTGTTCAGGGCACATGGAGCTGGGTGCTAACAGCCACGGCAGCAGCTGTGGTGCTTCTGAAGGCTTCCGGTGGGGTATAGCATGACGATCCACCCAGCACTGCCCCAGCTGACAGCAGCCCAACTGAGTTACTGTCAGCTGCGGTGGCAGCAGCGGTGCTCCTCTCAGGGCTCCAGGGGGAGGCAGAGGGCAGAAGGGGACGCTACTTCCAGGGGGAGCAGGGCACGCCCCTAAAGAGCCACACGCTATTCAGTGTCAGGGGGCAAATTGGGAGGCTTCAGAGGGGAGATTTAAATCCCCTGACCCCTCATAAGGCCCCTGCTCCACAATGGGGCCTGCGACCTTTGGCTGGCGTAGGTCCAAAGAAAGATAGAGGCTGGGGAGGCTGCTGATGCGGGGAGGGGTTTGAATCCAATGCATGCCATCACTGCCTCCCTTCCTCCCCCTGCCCAGTTTCACTCCCTCCCTGCCCAGTTTTCCCCTTCCCCATCCTCACCACTGCCTTTCCTGCTCTTGTGTCTGTGGCAGGGTCCAGACACAATCAATCAGCTCCGGGTCCGGAATCAGCTCTCTTTTCTCCCCTCACGCCACTCCTTGTGGTGCATTGTCCCCATGGAGTCTCTTTCTTCCTTCTCTTGGTTTACTTCTCCTGCCTAGCTGGGTTTACTTCTCCTGCCTACCATTCACCCAGGTTTCCCCACCACCAGCAACGGGGTAAGCTGTCATGGAGGCCCCTTCACCAGGCGTGAGAAGACAATTGCTGCATGAATCCTTTCTTTGCATGCTGACTTCTTGCACAACTTGCAGAAGGTGCCAAATATGAGGCCAGTAGGCTTAGTCAACCCCACAGAGCTGGGAGGCATCACATATGCCTTGGTAGCATGTGGGTCTCAATAATGAAATCAAAAGGGTTGCATACAGTGGCGTCATCCTGGCGGAATGGCCCGGTATGCCGTTCCGCCAGTTCTGCAGATGGGCCCATGCCGTGCCACCTCTCCTGAGGACGGGCGAGCTGCTCCTGGGCCCACCCACCCGCCCTCCCTCATGTTCCGAATCGCTCTGAAATGGAGCGATTCGAGGCGCAGGGAGGTGCAGGGAGGCGTGGCTGCCCTCCGTCATAGGGGCAGAGGGCTGTCAATCATCTGGGCGTTCCGGTTCCTGGCGCGCCCGGATGACGTCTCTGGTTGCATATATCCAGGCCCTGCAACTATCACCATTCCCTACACCATCAGCTTGGCCCAGGATCCCAGTGCTCCTTGGGGCCCCTGCCGTCCCCTCCCAATAGCACTGTCCCATCATGTTATTATACCCACCAGCCCGTCTTGCTCTATGGCAGCTTGATGTGTGTGTGTGTGGGGGGGGGGGCTAGCATGATAAGTAGTCAGACAACCAGGAAGGAAGAGAGCTGACAATACAGAAAGGAATAAACATGACAGAGATAGATGGAAAGGCAGGGGCAGATTTGCCTGAGATGGTCTGAAACTGTTGAGCCCCTCCTGGCAGCCTCATTCCTTCCCAAAGCAACTGTGTGTTATATCAATCTCCCGCCAGGACAGAGGTGGTTACACTTTTCTGTCATCCCTGGATGTTTGAGCACTGAAGCTGCTGCAAGAGTGCCCTTGTGCATCTTGCATCAGGTACTAGGAAAAGCTTTTAGAAAACAATTCTCGACAGCTTTTGCTCTCAGCCTCCCCCCACAGCACACCTTGCCTCTTCCCTCTCTTAAAGCCTTACTCAAAGAAACCGCCCTCCACATTTCTTATCAGGGGAGGGTGGGAAGAATTTGGCTTCCCTGGCTCTGGGCAGCACTGAATTAAAAGACAGAGAATTGTTCTGGTCCTGGTCAGGAAAGACACAGGCCAGTGCTTGAAGACCAGTTATTACAATGGCAGTAGGAAAGACCTGCAGTACATCACTGGCTAGTCCTCTGGCACTTAGTGTAGTCAAAAAAGAGGGGACATTTCAGAGCATTGGATGGAATTTTATTCTGTTCTGCTGGGGTCTGTTCTGCTGTGCACCTTTGGGATTTGTGGGGCTATAAATCTAAATAAATAAATAAACAACCAACCAATAAGGCTAGGGACAGGGGCATGGCCCAGGAGAATGCTGAGCCTCCCCTAAGAAGGGTGATGCTCTTTTCGTGGAGCTGATCTGTCCCTGCAAGAACCAAGGGCAAAACGCAATCATTTTTCCAGCTCAAGAGATGTAGCTACATGCCTGTTCCTTTGGCCAGGACAACTGCCTTACACCTTTACATTTGCATGGAAGGCAGCATCCCAACCCTTGGAGATGGCCAAAAATGCCAACTTTCACAGAAATCATGAGATCCAATGACAGGAGCTGAAAGAAGGAGATTGTGGGTTCTTTCATGTTTTAGTTTGTGGGCAAAAAAATAACAACAACATCATGCTTTCCAAGAATTAAAATGTGCACAGTGAATGTGGTAGTATTTTGGAGGAAGCCTCTCTCTTCAGCCCATGCAACATTAATCAACCTCTTCAGATATTCTGACATGAATGTTCATTCTCCACATTTTGAATGCTTAAAAAGGGCAGAGGATGACACATGGGTAGATGTTTGTTTCTGATAAGATTGGATTACAGCCCAAGTCATACTGAGCATGATGTAAGGTAAATAACCCAGTTTTCAAATACCTCTAAACATGGGGCAAACAAAAGACAATACTGTACTTCCTGCAATACATAGTTAACCTACAGTATTCCCCACTTCAGGATTTGCATATTATCCTGGCATGTTTTCAAAAAGGAGCAGGAAAAGTCATATGGGGCTGGGGGTAGCTCTCACAGCAGGCTGCTATTATCTGTACTAGGAACAGAGACCATCCATGGTCGGAGGTGGCATATCTCTGACTTTCGGGCAACCCAGGGGATGGCTATGTCCATCATTTTCTGCTTGTGATGAGCTTCCCTGGGGCATCATGTTGTTCATTGTCAAGACAAAAGCCTGGTTCACACATAAATACTCATCACTTGGCTGCAAGATCAAGTGATTACATGCATGTGTGAATGGGCCATCACAGATCTAACAGCACAGGACTAACTTCCACTACCTAACATCAGACACAGCACTTTCCAGTGCGGCACCTTCACAGATTCAGCTGCCAGTCATCAGTTATGAATAATCAAGTCTCGCACATTTATGTGTGAATCAGGCCAAGGTGTTGAAGCTTCATTCTAACTTGGAATGGTGATTATTGTGGGGTCCTGCAAGGAGCCTTTCTAAGCTTCTCTTCCTCTGATTCCAGGCCCTAAGTATCACTGGATCCCGGCAAGTCGCACCATGGACCCTGCCAACTTCCCACTGCTTTGGTTGTGGTCACTGTGGGCCTTGGGGCACAGTCCAGGTGGGGTATGTGGCCAAGCAGCTACTCAGCCACACTCAATCAAGATTGAAGGGGATATCACCCTAGGAGGGCTGTTCCCTGTGCATGCCCGCGGCCCAGCAGGAGTCCCATGTGGGGAAGTGAAGAAGGAGAAGGGGATCCACCGGATGGAGGCCATGCTCTATGCCCTGGACCAGATCAACAGTGACCCGTACCTACTTCCCAACATGACATTGGGGGCCCGCATTCTGGACACCTGCTCTCGCGACACCTATGCCTTGGAGCAGTCTCTGACTTTTGTCCAGGCACTGATCCAGAAGGACACATCGGACGTGCGCTGCTCCAATGGTGAACCGCCAATTATCTCCAAGCCTGAACGTGTGGTGGCTGTCATCGGGGCCTCTGCCAGCTCTGTCTCCATCATGGTGGCCAACGTGCTCCGCCTCTTTGCCGTGAGTAAAGGAACAGGCGTTGCTCAGGAAAGGAGGCTAAATAGCTGAGGTGTGATTGGGGTCAAAATGGATCTCTGGGCCAGGAGACCTTGAGACTGCTGGCTCAAGAGATGCTTCCTGGAATTCATCCATCCATTTCCAAAGCCCAAGCCAGCATTGTATCCTCTGTTAGGGCACTTTAGTGTGGTCACACACACACAGGCACACGCACACGCACACGCACAGATTAGGTATCAAACTAAATCACAAAACGTGTAGCTTTATAGGGAAAAAATGCTGTTTCATGAATAAATGTGACAGAAGGGGGAAAAAAATTCCCCAACTGCAGTTTTTGAAACGTTTGGAGCTATTGATTGTAATAATTCTAGATAACTCCTTGAGCATAATGGAATGCTCACAAACATTCCAACTGCTCAGATTTTTAAAAAATCAGGTCTAGATGTAGCTGCTGGTGACAATGGGTCATGTAAAGGAGCACTAAAAGAATGGCAGTCAGCTGCTATTTAGTACTACTTAGATGTAGATCCCTTTGAAGTCAATTGTACCTGCTGTCAAGTAATTTTGCACAGCACTGCTACTAGAGCATGTCAGTGGCACACATGAGAGAGAGAGAGAGAGAGAGAGAGAGAGAGAGAGAGAGATGCCTGAATGGGATGTGTGAGCCCTGTGCAGGCAGCTGTCTGTGAGAAAGTAAATAATGGGAAACAGATACTGGAGGAGTAACAAAACCACAGCCACACACATACACCCTTGAGAATTTTTGCAGTTCTCTACCTTTTCATCTGTAATTTTTGAAAAAAAAATCTAAAAAATCTCACAATTATTTCATAAGGTTCTTTTGGAAGGGAGCGGGATCCACTCTTACCTGGCTTCTTGTTGATACCGTATTTGCACATCGGTGCTTGTATATTCATGTGCTTGCAGGAGAGTACATATTTTCATGTGAAGGGCTGGCCATGCATTCATTTTCAAAAGGACTGGTCCCTCAAAAATGTGGAGTACAGATTCCAGGAATCCCATTGACTATAACATGTGAATAAGTATATGCATACTAATCAACAGTCATGTGCGTGCTATATCTAGACAACACACATATTTAGCATATTGTATGAACAGAGCTGTGTTCAGCAGCAGCTATAGACATAGAAGTCTCCAAGAGAGAGAGAAGAAAAGGAAGCAACCAGCCCCACCACATATGAACACAACTGTACTTAGCTGGGAGTCGCTGAGTGACATGATTGGGTGGGGCAGGGAGTTAAAGGATCCATAGAACACATGGCTGATGTGTTGCTGAAGGAAAGTCAGCATGGCTTCTGTAAGGGTAAGTCTTGCCTCACAAACCTTTTAGAATTCTTTGAAAAGGTCAATAGGCATGTGGATGAACCAGTAGATATTATATATCTGAATTTTCAGAAGGCATTTGACGATGAAAACCAGAAGGGATTGTAAAGAGCTCCAGGTTGGGAGAATGAGCAACAAAATGGCAGGTGCGTTTCAATGTAGACAAGTGTAAAGTGATGCACACTGGGGCAAAAATCAAAAACTTCACCTATAGGCTAATGGTTTCTGTGACAGCTTAGGAGAGAGAGAGATCTGGGGGTGCTGGTGGACAACTTGATGAAAGTGTCGACCCAGTGTGTGGCAGCAGTGAAGAAGGCCAATTCCATGCTTGGGGTAATTAAACACAGGGTTAAGAATAAAATGGCCAATATTATTATGCCTTTGTACAAATCGATGATAAGGCCACATCTGGAGTATTGTGTATGGTTCTGGTCACCACATCTCAAAAAAGACATAGTGGAGCTGGAAAAGGTGCAGAAGAGAGCAACAAAAATGATTACTGGGTAGGGGCACCTCCCTTATGAAGAAAGACTGCAGCATTTGGGGCTCTTCAGTCTCAAAAAAAGCTACCTGAGGAGGGGCACGATTGAGATGAATAAAATGGGATGGATAGACAAAGGGATGTTCTTTTCCCAGAACCAGGGGGCATCCACTAAAAGTGAGTTTGGGAGAGTTAGAATGGATAAAAGGAAATATTTCTTTAGCCAGCAGGTAATTAATCAGTTGAACACCTTGTCACAGGAGGTGGGGATGGCATCTAGCCTAGGTGCCTTTACATAAGAACATAAGAAGAGCCCTGCTGGATCAGGCCAAAGGCCCATCTAGTCCAGCTTCCTGTATCTCACAGCGGCCCACCAGGTGCCCCAGGGAGGCATGAGACAACAAGATGCTTGCATCCTGTCGCCACTCCCTTGCACCCGGTACCAGTAGCCCACCAGCACCCGGTACCAGTAGCCCAGGGGATGGGACAGATTGGACTGGAGGAAAAGTCCATCGTGGGCTCTAGGCCATGATGGGTGTGCAACCTCCTTACGTTAGTAATAGGCTCCTTCAGAAGGCCAGCTACAGTGGAGTGGCAACAGGATGCAAGCATCTTGTTGTCTCAGGTGCTCCCTGAGGCATCTGGTGGGCCACTGTGAGATACAGGAAGCTGGATTAGATGGGCCTTTGGCCTGATCCAGCAGGGCTCTTCTTAAGGCAATTTCTTTCCTACACACCAGAGGTTGTTAGCAACTCCCCGGGAGAGAAGCTGGAAGGTTGTTAAAAGAGCAGGGTGGGTAAGGAGGGATGTGCCTGGGAGTGGAGGCAAAAAGGGGTTGGGAGGGATAGCAAGAAAGGCATAGCAAGAGACATTTGAAGAGGGGGAAGAAGCTCATGTCCATGGTACTGAAGCTAGATCTTAAGCAGGTCCATTAAGAAATATGTAATCACTTCACAAGACATTACTCATGAATTTCTGTGTGCAGAAAATCGCCTCACCTCTTCACAGTATAAAGTCCCAGTAAAGAACTTTAAGTAACCATGCCAGGTTTAAGTCCTTCCTTAAGTCCTTCCTTCCTTCAAAAAAAAAAGTCCCTTCCTCCCCCACCCCCAACCAGCAGGGACATTGAGCAGCATACTGTTAGCATTTGTTAGCAGCAAAATTTAGCAGACAGAGCAGGATGTGGGAACAAGCGTCAAGCAGCCTTAGGGGGGGCTTCTCCAGGCCTGAGTCCATCCTCCTCCCAAAGGTCCTTTTGACTATCCAGTTCTGTATGACAAAACCCTCTTTGGTGCGACAAGTTTTTGGAGGTGGGCGGTCGGCCTCAGAGAACGTGCAAGTGCATCGGCGTGCCAATACAGTCTTATCAAGCCTGTACTACTTTCAACAAAGCACGAATCCCCAGGGACACTGGAAGCCGCCTTCTACAGTTGCCTTCTACAGAGTCAACCACCTCACTCTACCTGATGGGCAGCAGAGCTCCAGGGTTTCAGGCAGGGGCCTCTCCCAGCCCTCTGTTGGAAATGCCAAAGGTTGAGCCTGAGACCTTCCACCGGGCATGCAAAGCATCTGCTCTCCCACTGAGAAATGGCCGTCCCCATGAATAGGCACAGACATGTGTCAGCATTCCACTGAAAGCAATGCAATGCCAAGAGCAGTGCCCCCTGGTGTCCAAATGATACACGTCCAATTTCAGGTTGTCCTCCCTGATCTAGATAAATGTTCCATTAATATTTTTGCCCTTCCCAAAGAGCCTAATAACCAAGGCATTGGGCAGACCCTGCATGCAAGTTGCTTCTGCATTTGGGTGCCTGTTTAGATCAGGGAGGGGCAAAATGTACACAAGTATTTCCTTTCTCCTGACTTTCCTTTCCATCTTCTTCTCCTCCTCCTCTGGAGGAGAAAAGGCAGCAACTAAATACACAAAGTGCTTTTTTCAAAGCCCATGTTTGTAAATCTTACTTGCTTCTCTGTAACATCCCCTAAGTGATCTGCGTTGACTTCATTAATCTGGAGTGGGTACCAACACCCCATCCCCATCCTGCCCCCCCCCCCCCGCTGGTTCCTGACAGTCACTAATGTGGATGAGAAGAGCATAATGGATACAGAGCAGTGCAGAGCAGAGGAGGATAAGGAGGGACTTCTAATAGCTGTTAACTGTTTCTAAACGCACCTTTTAACTGGCAGCAAACATTTCTAGAAACAGCTGCTTTATCTAAGCATTGAAACTGTTGGGAGGGGAATCTGCCTTTCACCCCGCCTCCACTGTGAGCACCACAATGTGGTTAGAGAGGGAGTTAAAGGATCATCTGTGTTAAGCGATCCTAAAGTTTGTGCCCTAAAGCTGCAAAGCAAGGGGTGGGATGGTTCGGATCTCCCTAGAAAACCAAACTGCAGCTCCCGTTTTCTTACAATCTGTTCCAAATTCTTGAGTACAGAGAAGTCTAGAGAGGAGCCCAGTCAATGCATGTGCGCACACGCGCACGCACACACACACACACACACACACTTTTAACCTGTACACATCCTGCCACACAGATCAACGGAAAGGCTCTCACTAGCACACACGTGCCATGCTGAGCAGCCACAGCCTGACAAAGTCCGCCCCCCCCTTGCCAGCCTTAGCTGTTCCTGACTGGAGCTGCTGCTCATTTTGCTAAAAACCTCCTAATCCCCCATCGCTAATCGCTTTAATGGGGCTTCTCACAGACCCAGCGAGGGCGGGAAAAAGAGACAGAGTGGAAAAGGGAAATGGGACAATTTGCTTCTTCCTATGGATCAAAGAGGGAAAGGATTTCTTCTTGTCTAGCCAGAGGAAGGTGCTGGGATCCAGGAGTCCTCTCTCTGGGAAAGTGGGTGCTGGTGAAGGGAACCAGAAATGTGGAGGCCGACCTCAGACACTGGGAGAGGATCAGGTAAGTGGGAGTTGAGAGGGAGCCGGGCTGATCAGATTCACCCGAGTGAATCAGATTCAAGGTGAATCAGATTCACCCTGTGGCCCCAGTTTGCTTCCTGTCTGTCTGTGTGAATTCCTTGGGTTGTTCCCAAACGGGCACAGGCAGCACTGGCAGTACACAAGTCTAATAACCCCAGCCTTCCTTTCGGAATTTCTGCCTTGACATTTCTGTAGTCATTCACAGTACAGAAAATACAGCACAACAATGTCAGGCAGGGCTGGCCGACAAGAGACATTTTCAGAGGGTTTATTTAGGTTTGGATTTGCTTTTCCCCTACTAGTCTGAATTCATGTTGGCAATTATATCTGTGTGGGAAGACATTTGATTCTTCCTTTCTCGTGGGCCAATCAGATGAGCAACTCACAGGATCTGGCTTCACGGCTCAAGTACACATCCCAGGGTAGACCAGAATCCACTGCTTTTGCCGTGTCGCACAAGGCATTTCAGTCAGTGCTGACATTTCCCATCCTGTGGAACAGGATGCACACTACGCAGATGCTCCTTAGTCAGTGCTGGTTTCATGCCCTTTGAAATGCTGCAGCCTCCATTTCCTAGTGCCGAAGAGGCATGTGTAAGAGCAACTTCACATGAAAAATGTTGCACTCAGAAATAAATTCTCAAATGCACAATACCTGTACATGGAGTTGAACGTGATTGGGATTCACATGTGCTAACTCAGTTCATACAGGCAGGAGTCAGCAGATTCCAGTGCTAAACATTTTCCTAGGCTATCGCACTGTATGAAAAAGCAAAAACACAGAAAAACAATTTCCTTACACACACAGAAAACAAACATATCAAGGGAAAGGGTTCAGCCTTTTCTCTGACATGATATTGTTCTCTATGCACAGAGAAGCTTTCTTCCTGTGGGGCGAGCATTCAAGTATTCAAATCCCCTTCCACATATACACACAGAGCCGAAAGCAACCCAGTCCAGAAAATGTTATACCACCAGATTCTGCTGAATGTATGCCAATCACAGTGTGAACCTGCAAAATGCACAGCAGGGGAGATTGTCAGAAAATCAGATCCCCAAGTGTTTGTGTTTTGCAGACAAAATCTATGATTCACACACACACACACACACACACACACCCCACACAAGTACTACTCATAAATGACTGGCACATGCACCAATTTGCATTCAGGAATCATTTCCCAGGTAAAAAAGGCAACACCTAAAACAATATCAAGAAATTATAGCCGATCACAGGAACAGAATAATGTACACCTGCTGGATTGTTCACATGAAATAACATTTCTAGTGATTTTCATTTTTGGGATGTTAAACAGAAATGGAAAACCTCTGGGCCCTGCAGAGGGGGTTCTTGGTCACACAGAGCCAAATGTAGAGGTAATATAATTATCTGAACAATACAGATCACCTATGAGAGTTACTGACTTGCCACACAAAGTAAAAAAGAAAGTCTTGAGGCCAAACTACACGGTACAATAGCATCTGCAACCACCAGGGCATCTGGAACCACAGCATGGGGGGACTGTTCCCTCTAAGATGTGTGGTTGAGCAGCGATGCCGTCTCCAAGATGAGCTCTGCACTGCTCAGACCTCAGCAACACAAAAGTTCAGCAATAACTGAACAAACTGGGGTGTTTGTTTTTGGTAAGACAGAATTACTGCCTTACTTGGGCTTACTTCTGAGTAATCAATGGGCTTACTTCTGAGTAAATAACAGTTTTCAAACACCTCTAGCAATAATGTGATGATGTCATTGCCAAAGTCTGGAAGTAGCATTGCAATGCAGTCCTGACACCACACAGCTACAGAAAGGATCTGCGCATGTGCCCTTACAAAGGACACTGGTTTTAACCCTTCCCCTTCATTGTGGTCCCAACAAAAATCCACTCACCTCTAAAGCTCCTATTTGCCCAGGATGGAAAAATTGTCACTGATTGTGAGAGAGCAAAGATGAGGGCTTCCTACTTACTGAGCAAACAAGTTCAAGGCATTCGCTGATGCTAAACCAGCCAAAGACTTCCTGACACCTGAGGCAGCATGCCAAAGGCACCCCCTGCCCCATGTACCCAATGATACTCCACCTCTGCTCCTCTCACTAAGGTTTTAGCTCAGCTAAACTTTAACAAAACAGCTGAACATTCCCTCCCCTCCATATTTCCTCTTCCTCTCCATCCCCTCCCCTTTTCCAATCCAGGGAATGGAAGGAAAAGGTGGCAGTGCAGGAAGCAATTAGGCAGGCTGAAATGGGCACCCCCCCCCGTTCTGCTGCCTGAGGCACCTGTTTCAGTTGGCCTCCTGGGTGGGCTGGCCCTGGCTAATGATCTCTCTTTCTTGGCCCACACTACACAGACAACCTATATATACCATAGCTCTACCCCCACCATAGCTCTGGCCCCCTGGGCCCCAGCTTCTCCCAATTCCTGAGGCTGTTGCCAGCAACTTCACATCACCACCAGAACTGCTTCTGCTATTCTTGAACTACTACAGTTTCACACTTTTGCTGTGCTAGCTATATGCTAGGCGCTGTGGTATACAAATGGGACCGTCCGAGTGTTTGCATCAAGGAGCTTCCAATCTTATGAAAACGGAACAAAGAGAAGTAGGGAAGGCAGAGTAAGAGGAAGTAAATATTACGGAAGAAGTAAACGTTGCAGAAAGGTTGAAATGATAGAGAGGGGAAGGATATTCCAGGCCTAGAGGGCCCTAGTGGAAGGTCTGTCGTGGGGAAGTACACCAGCATCAAACTCCTCATTTTCTCCCTGCTCTTCCAAACCCTACAGATCCCCCAGATCAGCTACGCCTCCACTGCGCCTGAGCTCAGTGACAGCAACCGCTATGATTATTTCTCCCGCGTGGTGCCTCCTGACTCCTACCAGGCCCAAGCCATGGTGGACATTGTCAAGGCCCTGGGCTGGAATTACGTCTCCACGCTGGCTTCCGAGGGCAATTACGGCGAGAGCGGCGTTGATGCCTTTGTGCAGATCTCCCGCGAGGCTGGTGAGAGGAACTGATGGGTGAACGAGGGTGTCAGCAGAGGCAGTAGGAACTGAGCCTTACCTGGAAACCCAGCCCAGTAATCTCCCTTGTGCGGAGGCTGCCTGCATCAGGGAAAGATGTTCTACAGCTGGTTAGAGGTAGACCCCTCTTTTGGCTGCCTGTATATGCAAAGTGCCACCATGATATGTGAGACCCAAGTTTCAGAGCCAAGCACAGGAGCAACTAAGCTGACATTCTGGAGTGGATTTGGGATACATATGCCATTAGCGACAGCACAATTCATCAATCATCAGTATTTATATACCGCTTTTCAACACGAGGTTCACAAAGCGGTTTACAGACAAAAAATAATAATAGTTCAATGGTTCCCTGTCCCCAAAGGGCTCACAATCTAAAAAAAAAAAATGCAGAACACCACCAGCAACAGCCACTAGAAAAGACTGTGCTGGGGTGAAGAGGGACAATTACTCTCCCCCTGCTAAATATAAGAGGAACACAACTTGAAAATTCATGACACCCAACCATAATTTGGTTTACTTAATCATAGCGAAATATTACAGCTGAATACTGAAACCATGGTTAAGAATTAGCCACAATCTTGGATATGAAACCATTTTTTCCTCAACCATGGAATGCTGGGTAGCTGAAGTTTGGTTCCTTCCAGACACATTGGAAGATCAGATCCTGTATCGCAGGGCTCCATCTCTGTTCCTTAACCAGTTGGTATTATTTATTTGTTCTGGATATTTTGATCCTGCTTTTTGGCCAGGATGCCCCAAGGTGGCTCACATCAGTTAAAATATTCAAATACAATGATACAAAGCATGCAAATCTTACTTTCCTCTCCTCCTCCACCTCACAAAGCAGTTGGTATTTCTATGGCCATTAAGAAGCAGGGAAGGGCCTGGTCCAAGCTTAAAGAGACACTGGCATTCTTATTATTATTGTACTCTAATTCCATTAGCAGCACAATCCTATGCAGGTTTACTCAGAAGTAAGTCCCACTGTGCTCAATGGGGCTCACTCTCAGCTAAATTTACATAGGATTGCAGCCACAGTCTGGGATCAACCCCGCGGGAGAATTAGCAGAGACTATCATGAGATTATTTCCTCCAGTTAAATGCCCTTCCATAGGCCAGATTTGTGGGCCTGTCGGCAATTACTCTGTCATCTGAAATGAGGACTGAGGCTGGTTCTTCCACCTGGCCATGGAGAACACAGCTAAAGGACATAATATACTTTCCCTAGGTGAGGACCAATCTTCAGGGCTCTTGGTTCTAGGCCAGTGATGGTGAACCTTTTGAGCTCAGCTTGTCAAAACTTCAGTCAAAATCTTAACTGGACTCTGCTTGACTTGCCACCACCCCCCAACAAAAACAAAACAATTCGTTACCTTCATTTATTTAAACAAAAAAACCCAATGTAATCATGTGTGGTTCTATGCATTACATAAAGTAATACAAAAAAAATGAGTAAAAAATCCTGTTTTTATCAGGTGTTGGTGAATGCTGCCGTGTCACCTTTCACACGTGTGCCATAGGTCCGCCATCACTGTTCTAGGCCATGAAGTTCCCGTATCCAGCAGCATCTGAAAAGACAGTGGAAGAGGCTGGGAGCCACAATGCAGACATAGTGTTAGCATTGGTTTGTTGCCTTAACCCTAGGTTAGAAGAGTCCTGTTCCTGTCTGAATGATCTTGTTTCCTGAAGCTCTCTTGTATTTGTCAGGTGGAGTCTGTATCGCCCAGTCCATCAAGATCCCACGAGAACCCAAACCGGGCGAGTTTGACAAGCTGATCAAGCGATTGATGGAGACCCCCAATGCCCGCGGCATCATCATTTTCGCGAATGAGGATGACATTAAGTGAGTGCACCATCAGCTGCAGTAGTATCCACAGCATCCTAAAGGGGGAGGGAAGGAAGGCTGGCTGAGATACTAACTCTCACTTCTCCCGTTGCGCCCTCTGCAGGCGAGTGTTGGAGGCTTCCCGCCGTGCCAACCTGACTGGGCAGTTCCTATGGGTGGGCTCTGACAGTTGGGGCTCCAAAATCTCCCCCATTCTGAAGCAGGAAGAGGTGGCTGAAGGAGCTGTTACCATCTTACCAAAGCGAGCCTCTGTTGAAGGTAACGACAGATAGTGACACCCCACCCCCTGCATAAGTGGGAAATTAGGGCTAGCTGTAGTAGGAAAAAGAGCACCCCAAGACTGGCAGAATAGTTTAGAAAACGGAACTTCAACTATTTCACTGTTATTCTTTCTGCTGTTTCCTTCTCCTTCAAGTACACTTGCAAGTGTAATTTGTCAAGAGACAATCCGCTGCTAAGTACTGTAATTGCCCTGGTTGTGAGTGTATAACAGGGTGTTCTTAAAGGGCATTAAAAGGCAACTAATCCGTTTTAGGGGGAACTTGAGTACATTAGCATATTCTTAAGTCAGCACTGCATCACTGTGGCTGCTAAGGAGTGTCAACAGGGTGGACTTTCCCCACAGTGTTTCTGCATGCTTATGCGCAGCATAGGGATTTTAACAGTTCCATCATGACCACAATTCTAGATCGGAGCTGGCAATTATTCTGTATTCATTCCTCTGGAGCCTGGTCTTGAAATGGACATGTCAATCCATCTTAAAATGGAAAGGCCTGAATGGATCTTGACAGGGACAGCAGAGTGAACTCTTGGTGGTTTTCCTGGGGAGGGGCAAAACACTTTACTCTCCAAGCCACAAATGGCTATGAAGGCAAGAGGGAAGAACTGCTTTATACAGGAGCTCAGGCTCCTGAAAAATCTAGCATTTTGCACCCCCTCTAGGAACATCACTAGAACTCTTACCCATGCCTTCCCAGTGTAGAAATGGGTCTTTATGAAATGGGTTCACTGCTTTGTTTCACTGACAGGTTTTTTAGGACAAGCAGTAATGAACAGATGCCACTTTCCCTTATCACAGCTTCTTCATGCTGGGAAAATATTTTGGGAGGTGTTGTAGCTCAGGGGTTGGTAACAGACTAGAAAAAAACCCAAGCTTGCCTGTTCCTGCGTGCCTGTTCAATAGAAATATGGTTTGAAGAAATCAGCAGCTGAAACTTTTCATGGCATGGAGCTAGGCATGCCCAGTTGCTAATATCCTACAACCCTCCACAGTTAAAGGCACAATAGCAAAGTGGGGAAAAAGTTGGCAACTCTAAGAATCCTGCAAAACTCATGGACCCTGCAAA
The DNA here is from genome assembly GCA_029204185.1 of Lerista edwardsae. NCBI lineage: Eukaryota > Metazoa > Chordata > Lepidosauria > Squamata > Scincidae > Lerista > Lerista edwardsae. Next base: position 16,204 of record JAJKFI010035621.1, on the reverse strand, counting down.
GCTTGTGACCTCCCTGTTCTCCTCACCAGGTTTTGACCAGTACTTCACCTCACGCTCCCTGGAGAACAATCGACGCAATATCTGGTTTGCTGAGTTCTGGGAGGAGGACTTCAAATGCAAACTGACCCACCCAGGGTTGAAGCCTGATGAGGCGGCACGGAAATGCACAGGTATGGGTGCACGGCGGCAGTGGGGAGAGGGGGATATATAGAAGGCAGCTATTGCCTTGCCAGCTCCTTACCACACCCCAGTGCATGACAAGGTCCTCCCAACCTGATCCCAAGGTCTTCTTACTAACCTCAGCTCCAATCAACACTGCCTGGTCTGTACAAGCAGCACAATGAGGTAGTAGAATTCTGAGGTGGGAATCTACTACTACTTCAGAGTGGAGCTGTGGAATCGCATGTTTTAGTATTCCCTATATGAAAATAATTTCCCTGCAGGTAGAAAGCTAGCACTGCAGGGAGTAGGCTGTGCTACAACCATTCTCTCTGCTAGTCTCATTTTTCTACTTGCAGAAAAAGGTGTACATGGAGAAGCGTAACAAAACAAAATGGCATCTCCTCCCTGTCGTGTAGATTATTCGTGTACCACCTTATTCTGCTTCACAGGTAGAGCAGGCCACATATTACACAAAATGAGGGGATGGGCAGATGTGACAGAATTCTGGACCGTACCACTTCACATGGTAGGTGGCAGAGACATATTCTTGAATGCGTCTCCTCTATCGTTCACGTATGCTAAGCTTTCACGTATGCTTTCAGAGTTTGTCATCTTTCTTTTCATTCAAAAACATGACAGCCCCTAAGTTTCTAAGTGGTTCAGTTCAGAATTCTTCCACTTGTTCTGAGGCAGGTGTAGACCTACAGTTACCGTAATCTCTTCCATGCACGGTTCTTATCCATATTTCTTTCCCCTTCAGGGGATGAGCGGATTGGACGAGATTCAACATACGAGCAGGAGGGAAAAGTGCAGTTCGTCATTGATGCCGTCTATGCCATGGCCCATGCCTTGCACAACATGCACATGGAGCTCTGCCCGGGCCACACTGGGGTGTGCGACAAGATGGATCCCATTCACGGACGCACCCTGCTGCATTACATCCTTGCTGTCAACTTCAATGGTGAGACCAGAAGGGGCAATCTGGATGTGAAGGGTGTTGAATTGCTCAGGCCATCCTCAAATGCAAATCTGAGGGTAGTTTCAAATTTGCTTCCTTTTTCAACAGAAGTTCCCGTAACAGCCCTACCCAGAGCAGTAGCTAAGCCAGAGCCAGAGGGACAGTCAATCAGTATTCAGCTGTCTTTGGATGGGGTGGGGTCATGCATCAGCTTTTCCTGGACTGTGCCATTTCAGGAGTGCACATGTTAGAACACTCCCCAGCTACAAAAACTCCATCCTCATATATGCCACACATACTAGGAAGAAGTGTTGACTGGTGCTCCCTTGGAAATACTAGAATGGGAGGGACAATAAACTGTTGTGGGGGATTCAAAACTGCAATCCATGGTGCTAAATTAAGAAATACCACCACTTTATTGCTTGATTCTGGCGAGTCTGTAAATTGGAACCAAGAGAGGCTACAGCAGGACTGTGGGGTGGCCTGCATGTTTGGGTGGAAGTAGACATTACCAGCATCCTACTTGCAACTCTTCCCTTCCTACAGGCAGTGCTGGAACACCAGTGATGTTCAATGAGAATGGGGATGCCCCTGGCCGTTACGACATTTTCCAGTATCAGCTGACAAACACCACGGCCCCTGGATACAAGGCAATTGGGCAGTGGACAGAATACCTGCGCCTGAACGTGAGTGACTCAAGGTTGCAGGGTGGGAATTCAGCAGCACTACCCCTTCATGTATTCAACTGATATGCTAAGGCCAAGGTATAAAGACAACATCTGGCATGATATACAGTCCCATCTCTCTGAGACAGCCATTAAAAGGCAAGAACACAGTGTGGACACACTACTGGATCCATCCATCCTTCTGTATCTCTGGAATGCTCAGCTTTACTTGACTAGCACTCATTGCCTGACATACTGTTGTGTTCAGTTACCAGCCAGTCAATAGTTACTGAAGCCTGCCTGATCTGTGACTTACTTACTTGGAAGCCTCCTAATCTTTTCTGCGGAGCTCCCACTCAAAGGCCCAAGACCCACCTTTCAGCCCAGAAATCCATTCTCTCATCTTCTGTGCGAGCAGCCACTTTAGCTCACTTTGGTGCACAGAACCCCTCAAGTTCTCAGAAGGCTGGCACTAAACTGTCTCAAAATGGCCCATGTGGTATACTGTTCCAGACAGTCCCCGTACAATACGGTGGTCCAAGCAGGGCCAGCATCTAGTCCAGTTCCTTACCAGCGCACTTACCATATCAAATCAAAAGAATTCAAACGAAAGCCCTCACAACTGGATTCGACAGTACTAGGTGTGCATATTGCCAGGATGAAACCCCGGGAAACTCCGAGTACCAGAAGTACAGGTATGACTGCAGGTCCCAATCTGTAAATGGGCCAAAATGCCTGCAAAATCCTAAAACCTCAGACTGGAACCTGGTGGAAATGGCCCACCCCGGGTACTCCAAAGTTCCCGGACTGCCTTTCCTGCAATGTGCACACCCAGCTCTGAGAAAAACTGCAGTCATACCTGTGGTTGGACTGTGTCCGAGCTTGGGACTGGCGCAGTTTACGTATAGGACTTTTCAATGCATTTTGGCCTATTCTCAGAATGGCATCTTGTAAATGGCCCACTTCTGGTACTCGGAGTTTCCCGGGGTTTCATCCTGGCAATATGCACACCTAGTACTGTCGAATCCAGTTGAGAGGGCTTTCGTTTGAATTCTTTTGATTTGATATGGTAAGTGCGCTGGACTAATCATATGCTGAACCTGGTCCGGCACAGACCAAGGGCCCGTGCCATTAACAAGGTCCACTCTCCAGCCATGCCACCTATGTCCACCACCTGCTTTACTCCTCCCCATTTGCCCAGGAAATGTCCCTTGGCTTACTGGACAAACAGAGAACAGCAGGTGCAGCAGTGGAGCCACCTTCCTGGTGCTAATCATTTTGAAATTGCCAGGTGCCCCAGCCCACAACCAAGCAGCAGTGCACAGGCTGCTCCCCTCCCACCATCCAGGAAGTCACCCCCAGGAAGCCAACTGAGCCGGGGTGCAGGAAGTTCTTTCCGTCTTCTGCCTGCCTGGCTTCAGTGCTATAAAGCGGGGGCTGGCCCTGGGTACAAGTCAGGATTTGGGCTGTATGTTTTTCTATGTGTTTTTGAGGGACTGAGAACAAATCCCACAGAGGTTCCCATATTCCCCCTTCTGCAATTTGTTAATATTTAGATTGGTCAGATCTAAATTGTTTTGATCTAAAATAGTTAGATCTAGAATTGTTAGATCATTAATATTTTGACGTTTAAATATGGCCGTCCTTCGATAGTGCGTCGCTTGCATTTCTCAGCTATAACCACCACCAGATACAATAGACCTCCACTATGCCTCTTGCCATCATCGTGTGTAGAAGAAAGCTTTCAAAGAAATACGATAGACTTTAGTGCAATATAAACAAAAAATGAACACAGGAGCACAATTGATAGTATTCACTGCCAAAGAGCACCTGCATCAGCACACAGCTATGATGCAGGCACTTCGGGCTCATTCACAGTTGTCGCCTAAAGGTACATAAACCTCTGATGCAACAGGCACCTTTTTCATTTCCTTTGTTGGACTGGCGTTTCACCCACTGAACTCCCCAAGTCTAGGGAAAGTTTTGGGAGGTGACTGAGCAAGGGTGAGCCGAACAAGAGAAATAGCTCCACCTCATCCAGCATTCTGTTCCCAGCAGTGTTCAGTTCCTCTGGGAAGCCGAGCAGCAGGATATGGAGGCCACAGGCCCTCCTCACCACGGGCTCTCCAGCAAATGATAACTAGAGATAGGCTGCCTCACAACATGGGGCTTAAAACAGACACTGGGTCTGATAGCGATGGATGGACCTCTCCTCTGTGAATTGCCTAATCCCTTTTCAAAGAAAGTGGCTGCTACCCAATTTTGCAGCAGCCAATTTATTATGCATTGACTGAAGAAGTACTTGCTTTTGCCTATCCAGCATCCATGGGTCATCACTTTCTATATACAGTATCAAATTAGAGCCATCACACTACTACTTTGTGGTGGCAGGACATATGAACTATGGGTCTTTTGTCTTATGCTTGATTTATATTAATAAGGGGAATCTGGACTCCAAAATTAATGAAAGACAAGCATGTGCTCTGTCAATCAATGCAGAATTCTGGATATAGGAACATCTATCCAGCCTGACAGAAGCCACAGTTGTGAGGTTAGGAGAAAGCCCTGGAGATAACCGAGGTCTAACTGTGGTGCCATCAGCAGTAAAGAGATGGATGCCATCCCCCCCAGTCATGGGTCAAGCTAGTCCAAGACACATGACATGCTAGATGAGCACAAAAGGATAAAGATGGAGGTCTTATACAAGGATGGAGATTCACTGTGGATTGCTGTCATCTGGTGAGACAGGAGACACAAATCCCCGCAACATTGCTACAGTATACACTTGAATGGTGTAGTAATTACCATGATCACCACATCAGCTACCTACATGTTTTTTGATGCCATAGCAATTGCGCTTGCTCCACTTATTAACAACAAAGACATTTGAAATAGCCTCACCACAAGGACACCAGCTGCCCTACAAGTTTGTGGTTTCTGTGCACAACATGAACACCCCCCCTGCCTCACTCAGCATTCCCATGAGGTAACCTAGTGACCAGGAAGCTGTTATAAATGCAACACAAGCTATACAATTGAGACCGCATGGTGCCAAGAATAGCAAGATACTATCAAATGGCAGATGTATTCATTCCCCTTGTGCATTTCCACAATGGGCAGAAGCTGACATGTTGCTTGTGGATGCAATCCCTTGATTACCATCAGAAGGGATTAACATCAAAAAGGATCCAATGTTGCAGGCTCACTGTGCAGACTGTACTTTGCAGTAAAGCTCTGGCATCTTGGCAATGTTGAAATCACCCATAGTGGTGCTGCAGTTTTCACAGCCTGATAGGACTTTCACAAGCTTAATGTATGCTTCATCAGTGCATTCTGTAGATGCCGCCCAAATAGAAGTGGTGTGTAACTCTCCAGGAGTGTAACTATGCTGAGATACCTGCACTTGGCACGACTGGGATGGAGGTCAGAGTAGGAAATGGTTATGTAATATATTGATGGTCATTAAAATTAATTATGTAAGGTTCTGTTCCTGGGAGGCTTAGTTCGAAGGCAACAGGCTAGGAGGGTGACACTGTTTCATCTGCTCTGTGCAAACAGCCTAGTGCACAGATTTTAATTCTTTAAATTAAAAAAAAAATTATATACCATTTTTCAGACAAATGTCAAAGGGCTGTACAACAACTAAAGATGCTAAAATACAACAATATTAAAGACAGACATGACTATGTTTTATTTTCAGAAATTTATTTTCAAAATCAAGAAAAAATATATATCAGGATTTACCAAACAGTAAAGAAAGGTCTTAATTTGCCTTTTAAAGGGCAGCTGAAAGGAGACCAGATAACACAAGGGAGTGTGTTCCAAAGAATCGGGGCTGGGACAAAAACGGTCCTTCCTGCTTCTCATGGAAGCTGGACTGGCTTCCACAGACAGCCTGCAGCAGAGCCTGATGAGTAAATTTTTAATGCAGGAGAAGTTTTCATGGAAAAAGACAGTTCGTGAGACCATTAAAATCCTGATCTTTAGGGCTTAAAAGGGCAAAACCAGCACTCTGAATTGTGTCCAGAAAGAAATGTCTTAAAATACGAGAGATGTATAAGAATTGGTTATTTTTTCAAAGTCCTTTTCATTGTGAAAACTGTGCGTTTTCTGAACCTCCCTGTAGTTGAGAGCCTACATTTTGCAGCCACCCATTGCAGAAGATCAGTAGTAGTGAGCAAAACTGTCTTTCCAGGGAGCTTGTCCTCTGCCACTAATCTTTGTCCTCTGCCACTAACGCTTGATAAGTTTCCAAGTTCTTGATAAGCTCTCAATGTTCAAGTTCTCAGGCACACAGTTTGAAAACCATGGGCTTTATGGCTTTATTCTCTGCCTCCCATAGATCGATGATATGCAATGGTCAGGCGGTCAGAAGGAGATCCCCTCCTCGGTGTGCAGTCTTCCCTGCAATCCTGGCGAGAGGAAGAAGATGGTGAAGGGTGTATCTTGCTGCTGGCACTGTGAGCTGTGTGACGGCTACCAGTACCAACTGGATGAGTTTACCTGTGAAATGTGCCCCTTTGACATGCGACCCAACCTCAACCGCACAGCCTGTCGCCCAACGCCCATCGTCAAGCTTGAGTGGAGCTCCCCCTGGGCGGTGCTGCCCATCTTCCTGGCCATTCTGGGCATACTTGGCACCATCTTCATTGTCATCACTTTCATCCGATTCAATGACACGCCGATCGTCCGGGCTTCAGGTCGTGAGCTGAGCTACGTCCTGCTCACTGGGATTTTCCTCATCTATCTTATCACATTCTTGATGATTGCTGAGCCCAGTGTGACCATCTGCGCCTTCCGGCGCCTCTTCCTGGGCTTGGGCATGGCCATCAGCTATTCAGCTTTGCTAACCAAAACCAATCGTATCTACCGCATCTTTGAGCAAGGCAAGAAGTCAGTTACCCCACCTAAATTCATCAGCCCCACCTCCCAACTAGCCATCACCTTCAGCCTCATGTCGGTGCAAGTGGTGGCTGTGGTCATCTGGCTGGGGGTCCAGCCCCCACACAGCATCATTGACTATGAAGAACAGCGTACACCCAACCCTGAGTTTGCCCAGGGGGTGCTCAAATGTGACATGTCAGACCTCTCCATCATCTGTTGCCTCAGCTACAGTATCATCTTGATGGTCACCTGCACTGTCTATGCCATAAAGGCCCGTGGCGTGCCCGAAAACTTCAATGAGGCCAAGCCCATTGGCTTCACCATGTACACGACTTGCATAGTCTGGCTGGCCTTCGTGCCAATTTTCTTCGGCACCGCACAGTCCGCAGAGAAGGTGAGTGCAATGAGACTGAGAAATGGGGGGCGGAAGCCAAGGTACGGGAACGTGGGAGCAGGAGGACAAGGCCAGCTCCAGGTATTAGGGGCCTTCAGAAAACTATCCACTATGGACCTTCCTCTACTTGAGCTGGCCTTTCAGGGAACCATTTTGTCACCACCAGGCAAAGGCTAGGGACACAGAGATGGACTCAACAGCACTGGGCCTCTCTGAGGATTCTGGGTCCTTGGCATCTGCCCAATGAAGCCAACCCCTGATGCCAACTCTGTGGGAAGGAATGGTTGCAGCAGAAAGCAAGAGCCAAACTGGGGAGATGGGGGAAATGCATGAACAGTTTGTAAAAGAGAACTATTTTTTATAGCCAAAGGAAGCTACCAGTTTCAGCAGGAGGGCTCAAATGCTAACCCTTTCCCTTCCCACCATTTAAACTGCCCCCCACCTTTTTTCCCCACAGACAGAAAGAAGACATTTCACACAGGGAAAAAGATATGGGAACCCTGTATCTTTTCCCTTTTAGGTTAAAATGCAGCTCAAGAGGAGAACAGTTGGGGTTTGGGGGGGGGGAGAGAGTTAAACCACCCTTCTCCCATCACTTCTCTTCCTAGTCATAGCCTCCAATGCTGTTTTTAAGGTTGTCCCCCCCCCAACCTATTTGGGAGGCTATTCACATATCTTCTGGGTATTTTGGCCTTCAGAGCTCAAAGAGATAAGCAAAAACCCCACATGATTTGATTCTTGCTGGGCTGTACCATTTTAGACTGCAAGTGTGGGGAATCTGACAGGGTTAATTATTCACCATAAAGATTCTTTCCATGTACAAAACTAGCATGCCAAGGGAAAAGGCTACTCTAGCACCTTCTCTTTGGACGTGATTGTTTTGTCACTCCATGGAGTTGTTTTTACATGGGAAAGCATTAAAACAGTCAGCCCCACGGCTGCAGTTGGAAATGGTAAAGTCCAGCAAGGGACAGATCTCATAGGAGGTCAGCTGGTCTTGTTTTACTGCTAATATAAACAAAGATTAGATTTTGACAAACCTCTGTGAGGAAAGGGTACTTTCTGGGGCATTCTAGTCCTCAGGAAGGCCAGCAGGAGCTTGGGGCCCCTATCCCTGCATGCCAGGATACGCAGTGGTCCTAAAGACCCTTACTGTATGGCCTGATCAAGTGCTGAATTGCAGTGGCATAGCTAGGTCATTTGACACCTGGGCCCATACATTTTTGAGACACCCCCCATGATGAAGGAATTCATTCATTCATTCATTCATTCACATACCACCGTTCCTCCAAGGAGCTCAGGGTGGTGTGTATGGTTCCTCCCCTTCTTTTGTCCTCATACCAACCCTGTGAGGTTAGTGAGGCTGGGAGATAGTAACAGTCATGGCATGAAATGATGATGATGATGATGATGATGATGATGATGATGATGATGATGTTCATAAAATAAATGCAGTGAGTATTTCCCCAGAAGCAATGGATGAATGTCTGTACCCTCCCCTGCTACTGCTCCCCTGCACATACTGACATACTGCCCCTGCATCTGGAGGTTCAACCTAGCTATCATGCGTAATAACCACTGATAGACTATAGTCCATCATGAATATTTAGAATCCACTTTGAAAGTCATCTAAGCCAGTGACCAAAAACACCCAAACTTCCCACCAGTGACATCACTAGGGTTGGTGTCACCCGGTAAGGTAATATATAGTGTCACCCCCATTAACTTTATTTAACTATTTGAACAGTACAAGTCACCCAGTAAATCAGTAACCAACAAAAAACCTGCCAACTTGATGACACTCGCACAACTGAATAAGGGTTCTAGTATTAACTCTGATACATGGAAAAGGAAGCGGATATAATAACTCATTGGTTCCATGCTGTATAATAAAAACACCTTGTTAGTTCTCAGAACATAGTCTCATTGATCAGTTTTAAGAGAATTAAGGAAATATACTTTTTGTTACATAAGACCGGGGTGTCAAACTCACTTCATACAGAGGGCCAGTTAGCATTCATTGTGGCTGCTGAGTGGCTGGAAGTGATGTCATTAAGCAGGAAGTGACAAGAAATAAGCACTTTGTTCTCACATAGGAAATAATTAGCTGCAAATGACAAGAGAAAATATGCAACTCTTGATCATATTTTCATTATATGGAGAGCCCAATTATCACACAAATTTCCCTTTCAGCAGCACCAGCACCACTTCTGCCAAACTGTTCCCTCTCATATTTTCCCTGCCACGTGGAGCAGTTAATGAACTGAGCAGTACATAGCTTATCACTGTCATCATAGAGATTGTGCAATAGCACAACCTACCCACTGAAAAGAGAAGCAGTTCCTATTCATAAGCCCTTGGATCATAAGTCATGTCTTGGATCACAATTTCTAACCAACAAGCGTTTTTATCACAAACGAAATCCATATTTCAAATGACAAACAGAACAATCCCTTTCTAGGCCAAGCAAAAGCAGGTAGAATTGAATACCTCCGGAGAGACCAGGAAAGATATTTCATATTCCTAACAGGAACAAATATTAATTTTTTAAAGCCAATTGTCACGTTCCCCTTTGCCCACAAAAAGATCCACAAGCCATTCTCACCCTCTCAAAGTACTTCAGTCCTACTGAAGTACTTTGAGAGTTGTGTCCCATTGAAAGCAACCCATGAAAGTTCCATTCCCAGCAGTGCTTAACGCCTTTTAAAGCAGTACAGAGCTTTCTTAAAATCAAGAAGGCTCAGCCTGGAGCTCTTGAGACACTGCCCTGCACCAAAAACCTTCCCTCTCACTCCTACCAGCACTGTTTTGTTGTTCTTACTGAGGCTGGAGAAGGAAGAAGGGCTAGGCTGAAGCTGGTGGCTGCATGACTGGCAGGAAGAGCCAAGCAGGAAGCCTGGGACGGGGGGGGGGGAGGAATTAAGAGCAACATACATACATGGCTACTTCCAAGAAGGTTTAATAACAAGAAGGCGCCCTCCCTTAAGCGCTAATGCTCCTGAGGTGAAGCCAGTGGGCGGGCTTAGCTGCCATGTTAGTTAACTCAAAACAATCCTCATTCCAAGCATTTCAGATTGCTTTGCTCGTACTGTTTAGGATTTAATAGTTTATTCCTTAAATAAAAACTTACAAAAATAAAAACATGTGATCATGTAGACACATTATTGGTAACCTTATGATGATTTATATGCAATTACAAGGTTAAATTCCTCATAATAATATTACTGAACATACCTGACGAAATGCTACTTGCTGTCTATTTAAACTCAGATTGCACTATTTTGACAGACTTCATTGAAATCTACACAAGCAAAAAATAAAACGGTCATGCCCCATAAAAAAAACTTCTGATAATGTTCAGAATTTCATAAATATTACAGTAGAAAATGAAAGGCGGAAAAATAAAGTGTGAACAGGAAGGAAAGGAAAAAAAGGGGGAGGGTGGGCAAAAATTAGATAAATATATAGGAAAATTTCATTAAAATTTCTTCATAACATAAGTAGTTGTCAATATGAGAGTAATTCTTTTTCACTTCTAGACTATTAAGAATATTTTTTAAAACTTCTGCACTCCCCCCCCCCAAAAAAACAAATTCTGTTAATGTTCAGAATTTTGAGAATATTACAGTAGAAAATGGAAGGTGGGGAAAAAAGTGTAAACGGGAAGGGGGAAAAAAGGAGGGGGAAAATATATTTGTTTTTACCTTCTAGACCATTAACAGTGGGTGTCAGAAAATGGTGAATAAGATTGCTAGGAACAACAAGAAATTACACAGCTTCAAAAATAATGCACTATTTCAGTGAATTGTAGTTTTATTGAACCGATGTAATGTGAACACATGAATCTTTCCATGGAAATTAAATCCCATTTTTCTGACAGTGATTCGCACACCCGTATGCAGAACACACAGACATGATTAAAGAGGTTAATATTAACTTTTACACACGTGCAGGAAGATTTTCATTCGTGAATTCGCTGCAATCCTCCTTGGTGGCAATGATCTGACTGAGTCAACAAATATGGCCGCAGGTACCCTGATGTGGCTTCAAGAAAATGACGTCATGCCGCCTCCTTGTAATTAAACCTTCTTGGCTACTTCTTACTAGGTTTTACTTACTTTGCATTCTTGCACTGGCCTTCCTCTGTACCTTTACTAGTGGGAGCTTCATTCCCTACTCTTAGCTCCCCCTGCTGGCCTGGATGACCAATTGCTGCTGGAGCTGCTTGCTGGCTGCCGGACACAAGGAAAACAACACCTGGCCAGATAAAAAAGTTCTGCAGGCCTATACGCCCATGCATAAGATAGTTGTATTTTCAGGGTTTTTTTGGGGGGGGCATGGAGTTCCTGGTGAAATTCTGCTTAAAATGGTATATATCATGATGGTAGCATTCCATAAAACTACAATTTTAATAAACAGCAATTTTTACGTAAGTTGTATTTTTGGTTTTTAGTTTTTCGGCCATAACTTTTGATATTACACTCCTTTTTGCATTGAATTCCTGGTGAAATTCTGCATCAAACAATGTATAGCATGATGGTGTTATTCCATAAAACCGCGATTTTAATAAACATAGATTTACAAGTTATATTTTTAGTTTTTTGGCCATAACTTTTGCTGGAATGAAGATATTAAACTCTGGGTTTTTTTACATTGAATTCCCAGTGAAATTCCACATCAAAAGGTATATAGCATGATGGCATTCTTCTGTAAAACCATAATTTGAAGTCCCTAACAATGGCACCTGGGGCACTCTTCCCCCACCCCATAGGTAGCTATGCTACTGCTGAATTGAGTGTGCTACCGTCCACTGCAATCAATATGCTTGGGCTCAGCTGCAGCTGCAGAGAATTGCAATCTGAGTAGCAAGACAATCATATCTGTGCCTATTCAGAAGTACCACCAAAGTCAGTGGGACTTACTCTCACGGGAGTGTGCCTAGGATTGCAGCGTTACTCCCAACAAAACATGCATAAGGAAGATGGGTATAAAGGAACTAAAACAAAGGATTCCCCTCCCTCACAAATCCTCTCTTCCTGTTCAAGATGTGTCAATTCACAGGATCAGATCAGCCAGATCAAGCGATAAATCCCTTCTAGGCTTGTATCACATTTGAATGTTTGGCCTCGTGTATGAATGTTCCCAGTGCCGGTGGTGATAGTGATGGCGGTGGAATCCATGCATGCAGATAAGCAACATTCCAGGAAGCAGCTGGTTGCAGTGGCATAGCTAAGAGCTGCAGGGGGTGCAGTTGCACCAGGCAACAAGCTTTAGGGGGGCAACAAAACTTTTCCGGGTGGTGAAAACCAGAGAGGATTGTGAAGAGCTCCAGAAGGATCTCTCCAAGTTGGGGGAATGGGCAGCCAAATGGCAGATGCGTTTCAACGTAAACAAATGTAAAGTGATGCACATTGGGGCCAAAAACCAAAACTTCACCTATAGGCTAATGGGTTCTGAGCTGTCTGTGACAGCTCAGGAGAGAGATCTTGGGGTGCTGGTGGACAATTCCATGAAGGTATCGACCCAGTGTGCGGCAGCAATTAAGAAAGCCAATTCCATGCTCGGGGTAATTAAAAAAGGGGTTGAGAATAAAACAGCCAATATTATCATGCCATTGTACAAAGCAATGGTAAGGCCGCACCTGGAATATTGTGTCCAGTTCTGGTCGCCGCATCTCAAAAAGGACATAGTGGAGTTGGAAAAGGTGCAGAAGAGAGCGACAAAAATGATTACGGGGCTGGGGCACCTCCCTTATGAAGAAAGACTGCAGCGTTTGGGGCTCTTCAGTCTAGAAAAAAGGCGCCTGAGGGGGGACATGATTGAGACATACAAAATTATGCATGGAAGGGATAGAGTTGATAGAGGGATGTTCTTTTCCCTCTCTCACAACACCAGAACCAGGGGGCATCCGCTAAAACTGAGGGTTGGGAGAGTTAAAACAGATAAAAGGAAGTACTTTTTTACCCAGCGGGTAGTTAATCTGTGGAACTCCTTGCCACAGGAGGTGGTGATGGCATCTGGTCTTGATGTCTTTAAGAGAGGATTAGACCGATTTCTGGAGGAAAGATCCATTGTGGGCTATAGGCAATGATGGATTGTGCAACCTCCTTACAAAGGTGGTGGGCTACAGGTACCGGGTGTAAGGGAGTGGCAACAGGATGCAAGCATCTTGTTGTCTCCTGCCTCCCTGGGGCACCTGGGGTGGGCCGCTGTGAGATTCAGGAAGCTGGACTAGATGGGCCCTTGGCCTGATCCAGCATGGCTCTTCTTATGTTCTTATGTTCTTATGTTCTTAACAAGCTGACATTAGTGGCCACAAAATGAAAACATTGGTTATTACAAATAATAGCATCATGTTATATATCATTGGGAGCATAATCCTAACCTGCAGCTAGGCCGGCACAGTTAGGCCAGGAAAGTTGGGCCAGCACAAAGCGTATTTGGACCACTCTCAGAGTCAGGGAGGATGGGGCATATCTGTGTGCTGGCCTCTCTGACTCCGACAGTGGTCCAAACGTACTTTACACTGTCTTTTGTGCCAGACAAACTTTGCTGGCCTAACAATGCCAGCCTAACTCCAGGTTAGGATTGTGCTCTGGAACTAGGTAATTTAATGCAGAATGCAATGAAACAAACTGGAGTGTAATAGCTTCATTCTATCAAAGGTTATGGCCAAAAAATGAAAATACAACTGTCATGTAAAAATTGAAAGGAAAATACAACCGTTACGTCACTTCCTGTTGTAACATCATTTCAGGGGCATCATTTTGCCCTCTGTGCCAGGCTGCACTTTCATTAGCTACGCCACCGGCTGGTTGGAACCTTCCTCTCTAGCCTGAGAAGCTTTCCTTTGCAGAGGGTCTTTTTCAGCTCCACCAGTTCCACTCCAGCCCTCAATACAGGCTGGGGGTCAGCCTGACCTTTTGATCCGGCCTAGTCTTTGGCCCCATTTGCGATCCTTGGGCAATGCCCTCCTGTGTTCACAGCCACAAGCGTCCCGTTTTTCTCCCTCGCAGATCTACATCCAGACGACGACGCTGACCATCTCAATGAGCCTGAGCGCCTTTGTCTCGCTTGGCATGCTCTACGTGCCCAAGGTCTACGTGATCATCTTCCACCCAGAGCAGAATGTGCAGAAGCGTAAGCGCAGCTTCAAGGCAGCAGCCACGGCTGTCAATGCCTCCACGAGGCTCTCGCAGAAAGGCACACAGAATGGCGAGAGCAAAGATGAGAAGCCGGACAGTAAGTAGCCGCAAAGTAGGTATCGCTCTCTTTTTCGCCCTTTGATGACCCCAGCCATGCCTACGACTGACCTCCACTTGCCCTGTAAGTACCCCTCCCTCCTACCCTCCCTCCTGCCAGCCACGCCATCAGATGACCCACAGTCTTTCCCAGCACCACTGTGCCTTCTTTGGGGCAGATAGAAATGAAAGCTGATGAAAAGCATCCTCAGTGCAGGAGCATCTGCCTGGTCACTCTTTTGTACAGGAATGTGTTACTTTGAAATTAATTTGCACATTCCCGAAATTGTACTGTCAGTGTGAGAAACTTAACAGTGTCATCAGCAGAAGCTGCCACTCAGGGCTGGCCCAAGACCTCCTGCCACCTGAGGCAGTGTGCCAAATGCTTCCCCCCCCTTATATGGTCATGTGCCAGCCTCTGTTCCTCCAACATTCTAGAACAGCATCTCTCAACCAGTTGTACTCATACCACCAGTGGCACTTGATGTGGTGTCCTCTGGTACACGTGGGACCCCCAGACAATGAGACCAGCAATGCAATGCAACAAGCAGCAGGAGGAGGCTCGGCTCAGCGGGCAGAGCTCCAGCCTGCTCTTTTCTGCCCTCCCATCCACCCTGAGTCTCCTATCGGCGTTTGTCAAGTTGCATCTGACCTCCCAGTCTGGATATTGTTCCCATTGACCTCCGGTGGTACTTCAAATAGGTAGACCATGCAAAGCGGGATGGCTGCTCTGGCCCAGCATTTTTCAACATTTGGCCTCATGGATGATCCGGCCCTGCTACCACTGTTAGAAAACCAGGCCATATTTAATATTTTGTTTTCTGCTTCATTCCTTATTCTAATAACAACACAGCCCACACCCCAGAAGCAAAATAGTCTCCCAAAATATGCACACGTGCTCTTCATCAGCCACCTGGATCAAACGTTCCCTGATTTAAAATGCTCCCTGCAGATTATCAATAGTTGATTACTGCTGGACGTTCACAGCCACACAGAAACCCCAATGGAACTCCTTGGAATAGCAGGGACCCTGGCTGTTCGTCCAGCTCCCCGTGCTGGGAAGGTATAGCAAGGGAGAGTTGATGCAAAACCAAGAGCAGGGATGATGGTTAGGAGTTTGGGGTAAAAGTCAGGAGCAAGGGATGACTGAGAGCCTTTTAGAACCCACCACCACCGAATGGTCTCTTCAAGAATCACAGTGAAGTCAAGAAGCACACTTGACAAACATTTGCAGGTGACAAAAAAGGTTCAGAGGAAGGAAAAGCACTAGAGCCCCAGTAGAATTGGTTCTGGAGGCATTGCCTTGCGATCATGTGGGGCTAGCCCATTGTTCTCACCTTCTAGGTCATGCAATAATTCTGTGCAAAGCGGAACTAGGAGCCGCAACCTTTTCCCAGGACGTTTTGCTATTTAGCTCTCTGGACAGGTCTCTCCGGCTCTCAATCACTGATCAGTTAAGCCAGGCTGTGAGTCTACAAGCTTTTTCGTTGCCTGTACTGACAAACAGCAAAAGTGTGTTTCCTTGGCATAAAAAGTAAAGGTTTCCCCACGACCGAATAGTCTAGTCGTGACCGACTGTAGGGGGCGGTGCTCATCTCCGTTTCAAAGCCTGTAGAGCCGGCGTTTTTGTCCGAGGACAAGCTTCCGTGGTCATGTGGCCAGCATGACTATATGCCGTAGCGCGCGGAACGCCGTTCCCTTCCCACCGAAGTGGTCCCTATTTATCTACTTGCATTTTAAAGGTTTCCCCACGACCGAATGGTCTAGTCGTGACCGACTGTAGGGGGCAGTGCTCATCTCCGTTTCAAAGCCTGTGAGCCGGCGTTTTTGTCCGATCATGGTGGCCAGCATGATGTTGTGAATTTGTGGTAATTATAGCAGAGTTGGAGGCTCGCGGACC
>JAJKFI010035620.1:0-37470 GCA_029204185.1 Lerista edwardsae | reverse complement strand
AGAGAGAGAGAGAGAGAGAGAGAGAGAGAGAGAGAGAGAGAGAGAGAATGGGGACAGCATCCTTTTGAGGCATATTGATAAGTTTCTAGTAGCCCATAGATAGAATGACCAAAACACAACTGACACTGAAAAGATGGTTGTAAACCATGACCTCCTTTCCATACCTAGAGCAATTGTGTGGCTCTACCTCTGGCTGTTAAGCATAGATACTGACAAAGTATCTTGAAGGAAGGGCTTTTGTTTTCTCCTAGTATTTTCTACCCTCTGCCACTGCTGATTTTTCAGCCTGTAGTAGGCTGCTAGCAGGGAACCACTGGATGCCCCAACAGCCAGCAAAGTGCACCCAGCTTCCATCCAGGCATGGCAGACCCCTAGGCTTTGCTACTGCAGCCAGTGAAGTCATTGACCCTGCCCTGTATATTTCTTATTCCTTCCTCTTTGCTTGAGCTTCTCCAAGCCTTTGTCCTTGAGTCAAAGTTCTCCAGACACCCAAGACATGGGTTGCATTCCACCATCGCAGGGGTGTGTCCCAGGGGAGTCCTCAACACTGCTGAGGCTGTTGGCTCATAGGCCGTGAAGGGAGTGGGACATCCAATTCCTCTCTCCAACATTGCAAAGGATTCTGGGGTGCACGTCCTAAATTGCTCACTGCTTCATTGTACCCCTAAAGATACTGCTACCCCAAGTGACTACTTGGCTTGTGGGGGCAACAGGGCTGGCCCTGTCGTCTTGGCACGAACCACCGAAGAGATGAGCCCACTCCAAGTGGGCTGGTTTCTTGTCTGTTTTGCTGTCCTCATTCACATGGATGGTCTCATCCCTGCCATTCTGCTCCCCAGATTCCAGTCTCTCACAACAGTTTCCTACAGCAACTCTGAGATCAGCATGGTGCTTCCAAAGGTCTGCCACTTTGTCCCTGACTTTGCCCACCTGCAAAGTGGGAGAAATAAAGAACCCTCCATCTCCCTGCTCCTCCTCAAATGACAAAACCATGTGGGGCTGTCGTAAGCAATGAAAAGCTCAAGGGCCCTGCCCAGAGAAGAGGCTCTGGGCCTTGTGGAGCAGATTCTGACCTCAGTGCTTCTTGCCTCAAACTGGTCTAGATCTGGGACTCTGCCAGGTGCTCTAACACTGAGCACAATCCACTGGGAAGTTCCCCTGCACATGCTTCACTGAATTTTTTTTGTTTTTTGTTTGTACAGGGGAGCATTCAACAAATCCATAAGAACATAAGAAAAGCCTTGCTGGATGAGGCCAAGGGCCCATCTAGTCCAGCTTCTTGTATCTCACAATGGCCCACCAGATGCCTCAGGTAGCACACAAGAGAACCAGATGCTTGTATATTGCTGCTGCCACTCCCCTGCATCTGGCATTCTAAGGTAGCCTATTACCCTTGCACACACACCCCCAAGGAAGACACCAGAATAGGTTGGGGTTTAACTGTATGTGTAACTCTCTCCACCCCCATCCACCTCATGGCTTGCTTCACTTTGTTTTGTTCCCATGCCCATCCTCCCAAGTTTGCTCTCCTCTACATCTGGCTCACGCCACAACTCACCTGGGGGCTGGGGCTCAGCCAGGTGGGTGGGGCAGTTTCTTCCCTACCCCAACCTGGACGTTTGGGTAGTGATCTTGCTGCCTGGCAGCATACTGGCTTCGTTGGTCTCTGGGAAAGGAAGCATGAGGGAGTGGGCACTTCTTCCTCCCTCCTCCCTAGTGGCTAATAAGGGTTGCTCCCAGGAATCCCAGAAGGACAGCCACATTTACCTCTGAGCATTTTGAGATGTTCAAAGTGACTTTTTGGTTGCACATTGTCCTGCAGTTCCACAGCAGTCATGAGGCAGATTGGGGTCCCTCAGAGGGCATGGACCTCCAGTCCACATCCTTACACCATCACTAGTGCGATTCTTACACCAACACTGTGTTCATCAAGCTCCTAACTCTGCCCCCTGCTCTTACAAGTGACATCCTCTGCACCTACCAGGCACTACTAAGGTCCACCCAACTCTACCCATCAGACACCACCCTGCCAGTCTCTACCCCTCTCAGCAACCGATTCTCAGGAGACCTGAAAACCCTTTGAGGGCAGCATTTCTGCAGGCAGAGGGGGCTGCAGAGACCTGACCTCTGTGCTGCTACTTGCAGGTGGCCATGGAGTATACCACCACGCCCAGGCTCAGCTGGATTAGGTGATCTGCTGTGTCTGGCTGCTTCTTCAGTATGAGCAACACATCAGGTTGAGCCACTGCAGGCTGTCTAGAAATTCAGCCTGGGCCTGCTAAATGGAAGGCCTGCCTCCCCACTGGCCCTTGTGGTCACCACCCCTAACAATAGCTCTTCAATACCAATGCACAGTAAAGGTCAGAATCAACTGTGATGATCCATATGTGGATTTCAGCCAAAAGGTCTCCTTTTATGGAAAAGGCCCAATCCTAGGAAAAATATGGTAGACCAAGAGGTTCAGGCCCTAGACCAATGGCAATCACCCCTGGTGCACTGGATCACCAAGATGCAAGGTATACCAAGCTAGGTGGACTGTTTGGCCATTGGTCTGAAATAGAAGGTAAAGGAAGAAGCTTGCTGTAAAGGGTGTGTTGTGCGTGCACACACATGTGCATGTGTGTGAGTGTGTGTGAGCATGCATGCGCACATGTGCCCAAGCATGGTCCAAAGCCCTGTCTTCCCTTTCTGTCCCCTAACATGGCTGCCCTGATGGTCTTGGGGTGTTGTGACCTCCATCCCCCAACCCTTTTGCATTTCAGTCTGCGTAACCAGTCTCCTCTCTTTTAATCCTGTTTGGAATGAAGGGACCCTTCGTTTCATACCCTGCCCCCAACATGATCCCTGCACATGCATTCCTCTCTCCCTGCCTAATGCACTGAGCTGTTATCCCAGCAGCCCAGGCTTTGGCACCAATCCCCTTTCACTGTACACCACTCTCAGTTTTAATCGGCTACATTTCAGTGACTGCTAGAGTCACAGAGGGGAGGTAAATAAATCAACCCACAGCACTCAGAAATCGCAGCACAATATTTATGGCCCTTGGCCTCAGCAAGCAGCTACACTCATCTTTCCTTTCACTTCCTCCTAAGCTACCCATATCTCTTTCTCAATACTCCTGAACCTACAGCATTCTCACTGGAGCTCTTCCTCTTGTCTATCTCAACCTGTAGCTCTCTTCACTCCAGAGTTCAGGACTGTGTGTGATTTCACATATAATAATAGGAATGCAGGTAGAGAACTCACTATCTGGTAATGTATCCAGATCAGTTTTGAATTCATCAATTTGAATGCCACCTTCCTTAATCATAAAAAGACAAGTTTCTCTAGTCCTTAAAACTTCTGAGGAAAGCAAGAAAAATCATAGGCAGATGTTGATGACATTTTAAAATTCACAGAGGGCTTCAGCAAGACTCTGGCCAGTCAAGGAATGGCACTTCAGTACCTTGGATAGCAATTTGCTCCTCCACTCCTACAGTCTACCTACTCCCCACCCCCCAACAAATTTTCTCATTCTGTTGCTTCATTCTTTGTGGACATATTCCCAATTTTCAAGAATTCTGGCCCTTGAAAGCAAAAAAAGAAAGTTTTTTTTAAAAAGAAACCCAAGTAAAAGTATGCAGTTCTGTTTCATGTTGGCAGTGGCAGAGAAGATAGAGCAGCAATTTTCAACCACTGCGCCATGATACATTGGGGTGCCACAAATGGCCTGCAGGTATACCATAGGAGTTTATGGGAAGGGTCATTCGTTAGTAGGGCCATTGGCTGATGTGAGCTCCCAGCCGGCAGTGTGGTGTATCTTGTCAATTGTCAAAAAATTGATGATGTGCCTTGATAATTTTAGCACCTTGCTAGTGTGCTATGAGAGGAAAAAGTTGAAAATCACTGGGATAGAGTGAAGAGGTCAATCTGTAGCTCATTCCTCTCTCATCCTTGGTCACAATTCTATTCACTGCAATGTTTCTCTTTTGGGGTGTTTCAGGGTTGTTGTTGTTGTTCTTGTTTTAGCCCTCAGTCATGCGGATAAAGGGGAAGAGAAGGCTGGCAGGAGCATTTCTAACCCAACCATAACTGACAGCAGCCCCAGACAGGGAGTCCAACAGAGGGGTTATAGCATGGCCAGGATGCACAAGCATGTGCATGCACCATCTACGTGATCACTTATTCAGAGAGTGCCCACTCAGGGAAGGAGGTAATAAAGAACTGCCTTCTAGAAGTAGGGCTTGCCTAAGACATCTCAGTGCCTGGTGGTGCACTAAACGTTCCTCCTTACCTGGTGGTATTCCAGCCACTGCCGTTACACCACCACCACCGCCTCCTCTCACTCCATGGATTTGAAAGAGAAGAAAGGAACAGAATAAAATAGGAAGTGTGGAGGAGAGGAAAATGGATGCTCTAGTCTAGCCCTTCCCTCTCCTTTGCACACATTTTCTTTGCTCTGTTCCAGCCCTTCCTTTTCAAATCCAGGGAGCAGGAGCAGTGGAGATGGATAGGCAGAAACAGGCAGACAGCACCTGCCAATCCACCAACCGAATCTCCATCCTCAGCCAGTTTTATGGGCAGGCCACTGTCCAGAAGGGGCTGGAGGGCTGCATAGCCTGAGCAGACAATAACAGAATGGGTGGGACTGTGGAAAGCGGGGGGAGGAAAGGGTAGGTTGGTTGGCAATGTGTAGGGTGAAGGCACAGGGCAATGGGGCAACTGTGAAAGCCGCTTTAGTCAGTTTACACATACTTGTTGCTCTGCTGGGTTGAGATCTGAAATCTAAAAATAGAAAAGAAAGGGCCTGAACAGTGGAAAGAAACTGGCTGTGCACAGCACTGATTGGCTGATGGCTGGCACCAGTAACATGACCAAAAAATTCCTGCCCAATTGCTAGAGCAGTTTTGCATTTTTAAATGGCAGGTTTTTTTTAAAGGTGACAAATGAATAGACAAGTGCATAAACATTCGTGCAGTGCTTTTACATTTCTAAAAAGGGAAAAGATGGGCAGACCACCTGAAGCATGGAGGAAAGGGCAAGATCAACCACTGAACCAGCATCTGATTTGCTGGAATATGTGCCAATCATTTGAGTTGTGAAACCAGGAAGAAGTTGAGCTCACTCCATGGCTGAGGGCAGGCTATGCATTCCTTTAGATAAGGAAATTTTGTCCCAAAAATTGATCACCACCCAACTGGTTACAAGGGTGGGTAACTGGTAGTGAAACAGACACCCTCCTGATGGAGCAGGTGTATCATGACCCAGCTGTTCTTTGGGTTTTCATTTGGATCAATGGGAGTATGCCACAAACACTTCTTAGCCATTGTGCCAGCAGAGGTAGCCCTACCAAGTCGTCCTGCCCTAGGATTTCACTGGGCTAGGATCTGGGAAAGAGCATGGTTGATTCAATGGGACCTGGGCAAGAAGCCTCCTTGGGGGATACTGCCCCATGTGGAGGGGAGCATCATCAGACACCAAAAATGACTTGGGCTGGTCCTTTCTTAGGATATTCCAATGGTATTTCATTGACAATAGCACCCCATTCATGTGTGGAAGATGAGGGTGGAGGAAGAATTACACAAGGACTAAGGAACGCCCTGCTGGATTGAGCCAAAGGCCCATCTAGTCCAGCATTTGCCACAGTGGCCCACCAGCTGTCTCTGGGTAGTCCAGGAGAGAAAGGCATGATTCTCTTCTATCATTGCTCTCCTGTAACTGGTATTTTAGATTAACTTCCGGAAGGGGAGACAGCCTTGGGAGCCAGGAAGAGGGACACACAGGAGAAATAAGCATGTTGCGGTTTCCCAAAGTATGGCTGAACACATACTCCTGTTCATGAGTTTGAGTAGACTCTGAGAGAGAGAGAGAGAGAGAGAGAGAGAGAGAGAGAGAGAGAGAGAGATGACTGGAAGCAACAGGGGTTGCAGTGATGCTCATCAGTAATTACATGAAAAACATATCCAATATATGTTCTATGTACTCAAAACTTACACAACTTTATTCCTTGCAGCAATCACCATCACTGTTATTCCTTCTGCCTTTCAAAATGGAGTATGCATGGTTGCCATGACACTCTCCTCTTCTCTTTCCAGTTGGCCTGGAAAGAAAAAAAAGGGCAGAATAGCACAGTGGCAGTGCATGCTGATTGGTCAACACAGGAGTTTGAATGCAGCCCCACCACTTGGCACGCTGAAGACCACTAGTGTAGTGCATATGCCTCAAACACCTCTCTTTCTCCCACTGCGCAGACCTGTCCATGCCAATAATAGGTGACCTAACAGCTGTCAAATGAATGGCTCTTCATGTCCATTTAACATTTCTCTGGAGCATCAGACACCTCTTTTGCTTTCTAGCTGTGTGCACCAAAATGCAGAATGGCAGCACAGAAGTACAGGCCCCTGTATCTGTGGATCTGATATCCATAGTGTCAGTTACCTGTGGCTCCTGATCCCCCCTTCCCGCTCCATCCCATCACTCTGCCAACGCCATGGCTGTGAAGACACAGCTCTCAAAACTCAAAACTGTTCAGGGCACATGGAGCTGGGTGCTAACAGCCACGGCAGCAGCTGTGGTGCTTCTGAAGGCTTCCGGTGGGGTATAGCATGGCGATCCACCCAGCACTGCCCCAGCTGACAGCAGCCCAACTGAGTTACTGTCAGCTGCGGTGGCAGCAGCGGTGCTCCTCTCAGGGCTCCAGGGGGAGGCAGAGGGCAGAAGGGGACGCTACTTCCAGGGGGAGCAGGGCACGCCCCTAAAGAGCCACACGCTATTCAGTGTCAGGGGGCAAATTGGGAGGCTTCAGAGGGGAGATTTAAATCCCCTGACCCCTCATAAGGCCCCTGCTCCACAATGGGGCCTGCGACCTTTGGCTGGCGTAGGTCCAAAGAAAGATAGAGGCTGGGGAGGCTGCTGATGCGGGGAGGGGTTTGAATCCAATGCATGCCATCACTGCCTCCCTTCCTCCCCCTGCCCAGTTTCACTCCCTCCCTGCCCAGTTTTCCCCTTCCCCATCCTCACCACTGCCTTTCCTGCTCTTGTGTCTGTGGCAGGGTCCAGACACAATCAATCAGCTCCGGGTCCGGAATCAGCTCTCTTTTCTCCCCTCACGCCACTCCTTGTGGTGCATTGTCCCCATGGAGTCTCTTTCTTCCTTCTCTTGGTTTACTTCTCCTGCCTAGCTGGGTTTACTTCTCCTGCCTACCATTCACCCAGGTTTCCCCACCACCAGCAACGGGGTAAGCTGTCATGGAGGCCCCTTCACCAGGCGTGAGAAGACAATTGCTGCATGAATCCTTTCTTTGCATGCTGACTTCTTGCACAACTTGCAGAAGGTGCCAAATATGAGGCCAGTAGGCTTAGTCAACCCCACAGAGCTGGGAGGCATCACATATGCCTTGGTAGCGTGTGGGTCTCAATAATGAAATCAAAAGGGTTGCATACAGTGGCGTCATCCTGGCGGAATGGCCCGGTATGCCGTTCCGCCAGTTCTGCAGATGGGCCCATGCCGTGCCACCTCTCCTGAGGACGGGCGAGCTGCTCCTGGGCCCACCCACCCGCCCTCCCTCATGTTCCGAATCGCTCTGAAATGGAGCGATTCGAGGCGCAGGGAGGTGCAGGGAGGCGTGGCTGCCCTCCGTCATAGGGGCAGAGGGCTGTCAATCATCTGGGCGTTCCGGTTCCTGGCGCGCCCGGATGACGTCTCTGGTTGCATATATCCAGGCCCTGCAACTATCACCATTCCCTACACCATCAGCTTGGCCCAGGATCCCAGTGCTCCTTGGGGCCCCTGCCGTCCCCTCCCAATAGCACTGTCCCATCATGTTATTATACCCACCAGCCCGTCTTGCTCTATGGCAGCTTGATGTGTGTGTGTGTGGGGGGGGGGGGGCTAGCATGATAAGTAGTCAGACAACCAGGAAGGAAGAGAGCTGACAATACAGAAAGGAATAAACATGACAGAGATAGATGGAAAGGCAGGGGCAGATTTGCCTGAGATGGTCTGAAACTGTTGAGCCCCTCCTGGCAGCCTCATTCCTTCCCAAAGCAACTGTGTGTTATATCAATCTCCCGCCAGGACAGAGGTGGTTACACTTTTCTGTCATCCCTGGATGTTTGAGCACTGAAGCTGCTGCAAGAGTGCCCTTGTGCATCTTGCATCAGGTACTAGGAAAAGCTTTTAGAAAACAATTCTCGACAGCTTTTGCTCTCAGCCTCCCCCCACAGCACACCTTGCCTCTTCCCTCTCTTAAAGCCTTACTCAAAGAAACCGCCCTCCACATTTCTTATCAGGGGAGGGTGGGAAGAATTTGGCTTCCCTGGCTCTGGGCAGCACTGAATTAAAAGACAGAGAATTGTTCTGGTCCTGGTCAGGAAAGACACAGGCCAGTGCTTGAAGACCAGTTATTACAATGGCAGTAGGAAAGACCTGCAGTACATCACTGGCTAGTCCTCTGGCACTTAGTGTAGTCAAAAAAGAGGGGACATTTCAGAGCATTGGATGGAATTTTATTCTGTTCTGCTGGGGTCTGTTCTGCTGTGCACCTTTGGGATTTGTGGGGCTATAAATCTAAATAAATAAATAAACAACCAACCAATAAGGCTAGGGACAGGGGCATGGCCCAGGAGAATGCTGAGCCTCCCCTAAGAAGGGTGATGCTCTTTTCGTGGAGCTGATCTGTCCCTGCAAGAACCAAGGGCAAAACGCAATCATTTTTCCAGCTCAAGAGATGTAGCTACATGCCTGTTCCTTTGGCCAGGACAACTGCCTTACACCTTTACATTTGCATGGAAGGCAGCATCCCAACCCTTGGAGATGGCCAAAAATGCCAACTTTCACAGAAATCATGAGATCCAATGACAGGAGCTGAAAGAAGGAGATTGTGGGTTCTTTCATGTTTTAGTTTGTGGGCAAAAAAATAACAACAACATCATGCTTTCCAAGAATTAAAATGTGCACAGTGAATGTGGTAGTATTTTGGAGGAAGCCTCTCTCTTCAGCCCATGCAACATTAATCAACCTCTTCAGATATTCTGACATGAATGTTCATTCTCCACATTTTGAATGCTTAAAAAGGGCAGAGGATGACACATGGGTAGATGTTTGTTTCTGATAAGATTGGATTACAGCCCAAGTCATACTGAGCATGATGTAAGGTAAATAACCCAGTTTTCAAATACCTCTAAACATGGGGCAAACAAAAGACAATACTGTACTTCCTGCAATACATAGTTAACCTACAGTATTCCCCACTTCAGGATTTGCATATTATCCTGGCATGTTTTCAAAAAGGAGCAGGAAAAGTCATATGGGGCTGGGGGTAGCTCTCACAGCAGGCTGCTATTATCTGTACTAGGAACAGAGACCATCCATGGTCGGAGGTGGCATATCTCTGACTTTCGGGCAACCCAGGGGATGGCTATGTCCATCATTTTCTGCTTGTGATGAGCTTCCCTGGGGCATCATGTTGTTCATTGTCAAGACAAAAGCCTGGTTCACACATAAATACTCATCACTTGGCTGCAAGATCAAGTGATTACATGCATGTGTGAATGGGCCATCACAGATCTAACAGCACAGGACTAACTTCCACTACCTAACATCAGACACAGCACTTTCCAGTGCGGCACCTTCACAGATTCAGCTGCCAGTCATCAGTTATGAATAATCAAGTCTCGCACATTTATGTGTGAATCAGGCCAAGGTGTTGAAGCTTCATTCTAACTTGGAATGGTGATTATTGTGGGGTCCTGCAAGGAGCCTTTCTAAGCTTCTCTTCCTCTGATTCCAGGCCCTAAGTATCACTGGATCCCGGCAAGTCGCACCATGGACCCTGCCAACTTCCCACTGCTTTGGTTGTGGTCACTGTGGGCCTTGGGGCACAGTCCAGGTGGGGTATGTGGCCAAGCAGCTACTCAGCCACACTCAATCAAGATTGAAGGGGATATCACCCTAGGAGGGCTGTTCCCTGTGCATGCCCGCGGCCCAGCAGGAGTCCCATGTGGGGAAGTGAAGAAGGAGAAGGGGATCCACCGGATGGAGGCCATGCTCTATGCCCTGGACCAGATCAACAGTGACCCGTACCTACTTCCCAACATGACATTGGGGGCCCGCATTCTGGACACCTGCTCTCGCGACACCTATGCCTTGGAGCAGTCTCTGACTTTTGTCCAGGCACTGATCCAGAAGGACACATCGGACGTGCGCTGCTCCAATGGTGAACCGCCAATTATCTCCAAGCCTGAACGTGTGGTGGCTGTCATCGGGGCCTCTGCCAGCTCTGTCTCCATCATGGTGGCCAACGTGCTCCGCCTCTTTGCCGTGAGTAAAGGAACAGGCGTTGCTCAGGAAAGGAGGCTAAATAGCTGAGGTGTGATTGGGGTCAAAATGGATCTCTGGGCCAGGAGACCTTGAGACTGCTGGCTCAAGAGATGCTTCCTGGAATTCATCCATCCATTTCCAAAGCCCAAGCCAGCATTGTATCCTCTGTTAGGGCACTTTAGTGTGGTCACACACACACAGGCACACGCACACGCACACGCACAGATTAGGTATCAAACTAAATCACAAAACGTGTAGCTTTATAGGGAAAAAATGCTGTTTCATGAATAAATGTGACAGAAGGGGGAAAAAAATTCCCCAACTGCAGTTTTTGAAACGTTTGGAGCTATTGATTGTAATAATTCTAGATAACTCCTTGAGCATAATGGAATGCTCACAAACATTCCAACTGCTCAGATTTTTAAAAAATCAGGTCTAGATGTAGCTGCTGGTGACAATGGGTCATGTAAAGGAGCACTAAAAGAATGGCAGTCAGCTGCTATTTAGTACTACTTAGATGTAGATCCCTTTGAAGTCAATTGTACCTGCTGTCAAGTAATTTTGCACAGCACTGCTACTAGAGCATGTCAGTGGCACACATGAGAGAGAGAGAGAGAGAGAGAGAGAGAGAGAGAGAGAGATGCCTGAATGGGATGTGTGAGCCCTGTGCAGGCAGCTGTCTGTGAGAAAGTAAATAATGGGAAACAGATACTGGAGGAGTAACAAAACCACAGCCACACACATACACCCTTGAGAATTTTTGCAGTTCTCTACCTTTTCATCTGTAATTTTTGAAAAAAAAATCTAAAAAATCTCACAATTATTTCATAAGGTTCTTTTGGAAGGGAGCGGGATCCACTCTTACCTGGCTTCTTGTTGATACCGTATTTGCACATCGGTGCTTGTATATTCATGTGCTTGCAGGAGAGTACATATTTTCATGTGAAGGGCTGGCCATGCATTCATTTTCAAAAGGACTGGTCCCTCAAAAATGTGGAGTACAGATTCCAGGAATCCCATTGACTATAACATGTGAATAAGTATATGCATACTAATCAACAGTCATGTGCGTGCTATATCTAGACAACACACATATTTAGCATATTGTATGAACAGAGCTGTGTTCAGCAGCAGCTATAGACATAGAAGTCTCCAAGAGAGAGAGAAGAAAAGGAAGCAACCAGCCCCACCACATATGAACACAACTGTACTTAGCTGGGAGTCGCTGAGTGACATGATTGGGTGGGGCAGGGAGTTAAAGGATCCATAGAACACATGGCTGATGTGTTGCTGAAGGAAAGTCAGCATGGCTTCTGTAAGGGTAAGTCTTGCCTCACAAACCTTTTAGAATTCTTTGAAAAGGTCAATAGGCATGTGGATGAACCAGTAGATATTATATATCTGAATTTTCAGAAGGCATTTGACGATGAAAACCAGAAGGGATTGTAAAGAGCTCCAGGTTGGGAGAATGAGCAACAAAATGGCAGGTGCGTTTCAATGTAGACAAGTGTAAAGTGATGCACACTGGGGCAAAAATCAAAAACTTCACCTATAGGCTAATGGTTTCTGTGACAGCTTAGGAGAGAGAGAGATCTGGGGGTGCTGGTGGACAACTTGATGAAAGTGTCGACCCAGTGTGTGGCAGCAGTGAAGAAGGCCAATTCCATGCTTGGGGTAATTAAACACAGGGTTAAGAATAAAATGGCCAATATTATTATGCCTTTGTACAAATCGATGATAAGGCCACATCTGGAGTATTGTGTATGGTTCTGGTCACCACATCTCAAAAAAGACATAGTGGAGCTGGAAAAGGTGCAGAAGAGAGCAACAAAAATGATTACTGGGTAGGGGCACCTCCCTTATGAAGAAAGACTGCAGCATTTGGGGCTCTTCAGTCTCAAAAAAAGCTACCTGAGGAGGGGCACGATTGAGATGAATAAAATGGGATGGATAGACAAAGGGATGTTCTTTTCCCAGAACCAGGGGGCATCCACTAAAAGTGAGTTTGGGAGAGTTAGAATGGATAAAAGGAAATATTTCTTTAGCCAGCAGGTAATTAATCAGTTGAACACCTTGTCACAGGAGGTGGGGATGGCATCTAGCCTAGGTGCCTTTACATAAGAACATAAGAAGAGCCCTGCTGGATCAGGCCAAAGGCCCATCTAGTCCAGCTTCCTGTATCTCACAGCGGCCCACCAGGTGCCCCAGGGAGGCATGAGACAACAAGATGCTTGCATCCTGTCGCCACTCCCTTGCACCCGGTACCAGTAGCCCACCAGCACCCGGTACCAGTAGCCCAGGGGATGGGACAGATTGGACTGGAGGAAAAGTCCATCGTGGGCTCTAGGCCATGATGGGTGTGCAACCTCCTTACGTTAGTAATAGGCTCCTTCAGAAGGCCAGCTACAGTGGAGTGGCAACAGGATGCAAGCATCTTGTTGTCTCAGGTGCTCCCTGAGGCATCTGGTGGGCCACTGTGAGATACAGGAAGCTGGATTAGATGGGCCTTTGGCCTGATCCAGCAGGGCTCTTCTTAAGGCAATTTCTTTCCTACACACCAGAGGTTGTTAGCAACTCCCCGGGAGAGAAGCTGGAAGGTTGTTAAAAGAGCAGGGTGGGTAAGGAGGGATGTGCCTGGGAGTGGAGGCAAAAAGGGGTTGGGAGGGATAGCAAGAAAGGCATAGCAAGAGACATTTGAAGAGGGGGAAGAAGCTCATGTCCATGGTACTGAAGCTAGATCTTAAGCAGGTCCATTAAGAAATATGTAATCACTTCACAAGACATTACTCATGAATTTCTGTGTGCAGAAAATCGCCTCACCTCTTCACAGTATAAAGTCCCAGTAAAGAACTTTAAGTAACCATGCCAGGTTTAAGTCCTTCCTTAAGTCCTTCCTTCCTTCAAAAAAAAAAGTCCCTTCCTCCCCCACCCCCAACCAGCAGGGACATTGAGCAGCATACTGTTAGCATTTGTTAGCAGCAAAATTTAGCAGACAGAGCAGGATGTGGGAACAAGCGTCAAGCAGCCTTAGGGGGGGCTTCTCCAGGCCTGAGTCCATCCTCCTCCCAAAGGTCCTTTTGACTATCCAGTTCTGTATGACAAAACCCTCTTTGGTGCGACAAGTTTTTGGAGGTGGGCGGTCGGCCTCAGAGAACGTGCAAGTGCATCGGCGTGCCAATACAGTCTTATCAAGCCTGTACTACTTTCAACAAAGCACGAATCCCCAGGGACACTGGAAGCCGCCTTCTACAGTTGCCTTCTACAGAGTCAACCACCTCACTCTACCTGATGGGCAGCAGAGCTCCAGGGTTTCAGGCAGGGGCCTCTCCCAGCCCTCTGTTGGAAATGCCAAAGGTTGAGCCTGAGACCTTCCACCGGGCATGCAAAGCATCTGCTCTCCCACTGAGAAATGGCCGTCCCCATGAATAGGCACAGACATGTGTCAGCATTCCACTGAAAGCAATGCAATGCCAAGAGCAGTGCCCCCTGGTGTCCAAATGATACACGTCCAATTTCAGGTTGTCCTCCCTGATCTAGATAAATGTTCCATTAATATTTTTGCCCTTCCCAAAGAGCCTAATAACCAAGGCATTGGGCAGACCCTGCATGCAAGTTGCTTCTGCATTTGGGTGCCTGTTTAGATCAGGGAGGGGCAAAATGTACACAAGTATTTCCTTTCTCCTGACTTTCCTTTCCATCTTCTTCTCCTCCTCCTCTGGAGGAGAAAAGGCAGCAACTAAATACACAAAGTGCTTTTTTCAAAGCCCATGTTTGTAAATCTTACTTGCTTCTCTGTAACATCCCCTAAGTGATCTGCGTTGACTTCATTAATCTGGAGTGGGTACCAACACCCCATCCCCATCCTGCCCCCCCCCCCCCGCTGGTTCCTGACAGTCACTAATGTGGATGAGAAGAGCATAATGGATACAGAGCAGTGCAGAGCAGAGGAGGATAAGGAGGGACTTCTAATAGCTGTTAACTGTTTCTAAACGCACCTTTTAACTGGCAGCAAACATTTCTAGAAACAGCTGCTTTATCTAAGCATTGAAACTGTTGGGAGGGGAATCTGCCTTTCACCCCGCCTCCACTGTGAGCACCACAATGTGGTTAGAGAGGGAGTTAAAGGATCATCTGTGTTAAGCGATCCTAAAGTTTGTGCCCTAAAGCTGCAAAGCAAGGGGTGGGATGGTTCGGATCTCCCTAGAAAACCAAACTGCAGCTCCCGTTTTCTTACAATCTGTTCCAAATTCTTGAGTACAGAGAAGTCTAGAGAGGAGCCCAGTCAATGCATGTGCGCACACGCGCACGCACACACACACACACACACACACTTTTAACCTGTACACATCCTGCCACACAGATCAACGGAAAGGCTCTCACTAGCACACACGTGCCATGCTGAGCAGCCACAGCCTGACAAAGTCCGCCCCCCCCCTTGCCAGCCTTAGCTGTTCCTGACTGGAGCTGCTGCTCATTTTGCTAAAAACCTCCTAATCCCCCATCGCTAATCGCTTTAATGGGGCTTCTCACAGACCCAGCGAGGGCGGGAAAAAGAGACAGAGTGGAAAAGGGAAATGGGACAATTTGCTTCTTCCTATGGATCAAAGAGGGAAAGGATTTCTTCTTGTCTAGCCAGAGGAAGGTGCTGGGATCCAGGAGTCCTCTCTCTGGGAAAGTGGGTGCTGGTGAAGGGAACCAGAAATGTGGAGGCCGACCTCAGACACTGGGAGAGGATCAGGTAAGTGGGAGTTGAGAGGGAGCCGGGCTGATCAGATTCACCCGAGTGAATCAGATTCAAGGTGAATCAGATTCACCCTGTGGCCCCAGTTTGCTTCCTGTCTGTCTGTGTGAATTCCTTGGGTTGTTCCCAAACGGGCACAGGCAGCACTGGCAGTACACAAGTCTAATAACCCCAGCCTTCCTTTCGGAATTTCTGCCTTGACATTTCTGTAGTCATTCACAGTACAGAAAATACAGCACAACAATGTCAGGCAGGGCTGGCCGACAAGAGACATTTTCAGAGGGTTTATTTAGGTTTGGATTTGCTTTTCCCCTACTAGTCTGAATTCATGTTGGCAATTATATCTGTGTGGGAAGACATTTGATTCTTCCTTTCTCGTGGGCCAATCAGATGAGCAACTCACAGGATCTGGCTTCACGGCTCAAGTACACATCCCAGGGTAGACCAGAATCCACTGCTTTTGCCGTGTCGCACAAGGCATTTCAGTCAGTGCTGACATTTCCCATCCTGTGGAACAGGATGCACACTACGCAGATGCTCCTTAGTCAGTGCTGGTTTCATGCCCTTTGAAATGCTGCAGCCTCCATTTCCTAGTGCCGAAGAGGCATGTGTAAGAGCAACTTCACATGAAAAATGTTGCACTCAGAAATAAATTCTCAAATGCACAATACCTGTACATGGAGTTGAACGTGATTGGGATTCACATGTGCTAACTCAGTTCATACAGGCAGGAGTCAGCAGATTCCAGTGCTAAACATTTTCCTAGGCTATCGCACTGTATGAAAAAGCAAAAACACAGAAAAACAATTTCCTTACACACACAGAAAACAAACATATCAAGGGAAAGGGTTCAGCCTTTTCTCTGACATGATATTGTTCTCTATGCACAGAGAAGCTTTCTTCCTGTGGGGCAAGCATTCAAGTATTCAAATCCCCTTCCACATATACACACAGAGCCGAAAGCAACCCAGTCCAGAAAATGTTATACCACCAGATTCTGCTGAATGTATGCCAATCACAGTGTGAACCTGCAAAATGCACAGCAGGGGAGATTGTCAGAAAATCAGATCCCCAAGTGTTTGTGTTTTGCAGACAAAATCTATGATTCACACACACACACACACACACACACACCCCACACAAGTACTACTCATAAATGACTGGCACATGCACCAATTTGCATTCAGGAATCATTTCCCAGGTAAAAAAGGCAACACCTAAAACAATATCAAGAAATTATAGCCGATCACAGGAACAGAATAATGTACACCTGCTGGATTGTTCACATGAAATAACATTTCTAGTGATTTTCATTTTTGGGATGTTAAACAAAAATGGAAAACCTCTGGGCCCTGCAGAGGGGGTTCTTGGTCACACAGAGCCAAATGTAGAGGTAATATAATTATCTGAACAATACAGATCACCTATGAGAGTTACTGACTTGCCACACAAAGTAAAAAAGAAAGTCTTGAGGCCAAACTACACGGTACAATAGCATCTGCAACCACCAGGGCATCTGGAACCACAGCATGGGGGGACTGTTCCCTCTAAGATGTGTGGTTGAGCAGCGATGCCGTCTCCAAGATGAGCTCTGCACTGCTCAGACCTCAGCAACACAAAAGTTCAGCAATAACTGAACAAACTGGGGTGTTTGTTTTTGGTAAGACAGAATTACTGCCTTACTTGGGCTTACTTCTGAGTAATCAATGGGCTTACTTCTGAGTAAATAACAGTTTTCAAACACCTCTAGCAATAATGTGATGATGTCATTGCCAAAGTCTGGAAGTAGCATTGCAATGCAGTCCTGACACCACACAGCTACAGAAAGGATCTGCGCATGTGCCCTTACAAAGGACACTGGTTTTAACCCTTCCCCTTCATTGTGGTCCCAACAAAAATCCACTCACCTCTAAAGCTCCTATTTGCCCAGGATGGAAAAATTGTCACTGATTGTGAGAGAGCAAAGATGAGGGCTTCCTACTTACTGAGCAAACAAGTTCAAGGCATTCGCTGATGCTAAACCAGCCAAAGACTTCCTGACACCTGAGGCAGCATGCCAAAGGCACCCCCTGCCCCATGTACCCAATGATACTCCACCTCTGCTCCTCTCACTAAGGTTTTAGCTCAGCTAAACTTTAACAAAACAGCTGAACATTCCCTCCCCTCCATATTTCCTCTTCCTCTCCATCCCCTCCCCTTTTCCAATCCAGGGAATGGAAGGAAAAGGTGGCAGTGCAGGAAGCAATTAGGCAGGCTGAAATGGGCACCCCCCCCCGTTCTGCTGCCTGAGGCACCTGTTTCAGTTGGCCTCCTGGGTGGGCTGGCCCTGGCTAATGATCTCTCTTTCTTGGCCCACACTACACAGACAACCTATATATACCATAGCTCTACCCCCACCATAGCTCTGGCCCCCTGGGCCCCAGCTTCTCCCAATTCCTGAGGCTGTTGCCAGCAACTTCACATCACCACCAGAACTGCTTCTGCTATTCTTGAACTACTACAGTTTCACACTTTTGCTGTGCTAGCTATATGCTAGGCGCTGTGGTATACAAATGGGACCGTCCGAGTGTTTGCATCAAGGAGCTTCCAATCTTATGAAAACGGAACAAAGAGAAGTAGGGAAGGCAGAGTAAGAGGAAGTAAATATTACGGAAGAAGTAAACGTTGCAGAAAGGTTGAAATGATAGAGAGGGGAAGGATATTCCAGGCCTAGAGGGCCCTAGTGGAAGGTCTGTCGTGGGGAAGTACACCAGCATCAAACTCCTCATTTTCTCCCTGCTCTTCCAAACCCTACAGATCCCCCAGATCAGCTACGCCTCCACTGCGCCTGAGCTCAGTGACAGCAACCGCTATGATTATTTCTCCCGCGTGGTGCCTCCTGACTCCTACCAGGCCCAAGCCATGGTGGACATTGTCAAGGCCCTGGGCTGGAATTACGTCTCCACGCTGGCTTCCGAGGGCAATTACGGCGAGAGCGGCGTTGATGCCTTTGTGCAGATCTCCCGCGAGGCTGGTGAGAGGAACTGATGGGTGAACGAGGGTGTCAGCAGAGGCAGTAGGAACTGAGCCTTACCTGGAAACCCAGCCCAGTAATCTCCCTTGTGCGGAGGCTGCCTGCATCAGGGAAAGATGTTCTACAGCTGGTTAGAGGTAGACCCCTCTTTTGGCTGCCTGTATATGCAAAGTGCCACCATGATATGTGAGACCCAAGTTTCAGAGCCAAGCACAGGAGCAACTAAGCTGACATTCTGGAGTGGATTTGGGATACATATGCCATTAGCGACAGCACAATTCATCAATCATCAGTATTTATATACCGCTTTTCAACACGAGGTTCACAAAGCGGTTTACAGACAAAAAATAATAATAGTTCAATGGTTCCCTGTCCCCAAAGGGCTCACAATCTAAAAAAAAAAAATGCAGAACACCACCAGCAACAGCCACTAGAAAAGACTGTGCTGGGGTGAAGAGGGACAATTACTCTCCCCCTGCTAAATATAAGAGGAACACAACTTGAAAATTCATGACACCCAACCATAATTTGGTTTACTTAATCATAGCGAAATATTACAGCTGAATACTGAAACCATGGTTAAGAATTAGCCACAATCTTGGATATGAAACCATTTTTTCCTCAACCATGGAATGCTGGGTAGCTGAAGTTTGGTTCCTTCCAGACACATTGGAAGATCAGATCCTGTATCGCAGGGCTCCATCTCTGTTCCTTAACCAGTTGGTATTATTTATTTGTTCTGGATATTTTGATCCTGCTTTTTGGCCAGGATGCCCCAAGGTGGCTCACATCAGTTAAAATATTCAAATACAATGATACAAAGCATGCAAATCTTACTTTCCTCTCCTCCTCCACCTCACAAAGCAGTTGGTATTTCTATGGCCATTAAGAAGCAGGGAAGGGCCTGGTCCAAGCTTAAAGAGACACTGGCATTCTTATTATTATTGTACTCTAATTCCATTAGCAGCACAATCCTATGCAGGTTTACTCAGAAGTAAGTCCCACTGTGCTCAATGGGGCTCACTCTCAGCTAAATTTACATAGGATTGCAGCCACAGTCTGGGATCAACCCCGCGGGAGAATTAGCAGAGACTATCATGAGATTATTTCCTCCAGTTAAATGCCCTTCCATAGGCCAGATTTGTGGGCCTGTCGGCAATTACTCTGTCATCTGAAATGAGGACTGAGGCTGGTTCTTCCACCTGGCCATGGAGAACACAGCTAAAGGACATAATATACTTTCCCTAGGTGAGGACCAATCTTCAGGGCTCTTGGTTCTAGGCCAGTGATGGTGAACCTTTTGAGCTCAGCTTGTCAAAACTTCAGTCAAAATCTTAACTGGACTCTGCTTGACTTGCCACCACCCCCCAACAAAAACAAAACAATTCGTTACCTTCATTTATTTAAACAAAAAAACCCAATGTAATCATGTGTGGTTCTATGCATTACATAAAGTAATACAAAAAAAATGAGTAAAAAATCCTGTTTTTATCAGGTGTTGGTGAATGCTGCCGTGTCACCTTTCACACGTGTGCCATAGGTCCGCCATCACTGTTCTAGGCCATGAAGTTCCCGTATCCAGCAGCATCTGAAAAGACAGTGGAAGAGGCTGGGAGCCACAATGCAGACATAGTGTTAGCATTGGTTTGTTGCCTTAACCCTAGGTTAGAAGAGTCCTGTTCCTGTCTGAATGATCTTGTTTCCTGAAGCTCTCTTGTATTTGTCAGGTGGAGTCTGTATCGCCCAGTCCATCAAGATCCCACGAGAACCCAAACCGGGCGAGTTTGACAAGCTGATCAAGCGATTGATGGAGACCCCCAATGCCCGCGGCATCATCATTTTCGCGAATGAGGATGACATTAAGTGAGTGCACCATCAGCTGCAGTAGTATCCACAGCATCCTAAAGGGGGAGGGAAGGAAGGCTGGCTGAGATACTAACTCTCACTTCTCCCGTTGCGCCCTCTGCAGGCGAGTGTTGGAGGCTTCCCGCCGTGCCAACCTGACTGGGCAGTTCCTATGGGTGGGCTCTGACAGTTGGGGCTCCAAAATCTCCCCCATTCTGAAGCAGGAAGAGGTGGCTGAAGGAGCTGTTACCATCTTACCAAAGCGAGCCTCTGTTGAAGGTAACGACAGATAGTGACACCCCACCCCCTGCATAAGTGGGAAATTAGGGCTAGCTGTAGTAGGAAAAAGAGCACCCCAAGACTGGCAGAATAGTTTAGAAAACGGAACTTCAACTATTTCACTGTTATTCTTTCTGCTGTTTCCTTCTCCTTCAAGTACACTTGCAAGTGTAATTTGTCAAGAGACAATCCGCTGCTAAGTACTGTAATTGCCCTGGTTGTGAGTGTATAACAGGGTGTTCTTAAAGGGCATTAAAAGGCAACTAATCCGTTTTAGGGGGAACTTGAGTACATTAGCATATTCTTAAGTCAGCACTGCATCACTGTGGCTGCTAAGGAGTGTCAACAGGGTGGACTTTCCCCACAGTGTTTCTGCATGCTTATGCGCAGCATAGGGATTTTAACAGTTCCATCATGACCACAATTCTAGATCGGAGCTGGCAATTATTCTGTATTCATTCCTCTGGAGCCTGGTCTTGAAATGGACATGTCAATCCATCTTAAAATGGAAAGGCCTGAATGGATCTTGACAGGGACAGCAGAGTGAACTCTTGGTGGTTTTCCTGGGGAGGGGCAAAACACTTTACTCTCCAAGCCACAAATGGCTATGAAGGCAAGAGGGAAGAACTGCTTTATACAGGAGCTCAGGCTCCTGAAAAATCTAGCATTTTGCACCCCCTCTAGGAACATCACTAGAACTCTTACCCATGCCTTCCCAGTGTAGAAATGGGTCTTTATGAAATGGGTTCACTGCTTTGTTTCACTGACAGGTTTTTTAGGACAAGCAGTAATGAACAGATGCCACTTTCCCTTATCACAGCTTCTTCATGCTGGGAAAATATTTTGGGAGGTGTTGTAGCTCAGGGGTTGGTAACAGACTAGAAAAAAACCCAAGCTTGCCTGTTCCTGCGTGCCTGTTCAATAGAAATATGGTTTGAAGAAATCAGCAGCTGAAACTTTTCATGGCATGGAGCTAGGCATGCCCAGTTGCTAATATCCTACAACCCTCCACAGTTAAAGGCACAATAGCAAAGTGGGGAAAAAGTTGGCAACTCTAAGAATCCTGCAAAACTCATGGACCCTGCAAAGCTTGTGACCTCCCTGTTCTCCTCACCAGGTTTTGACCAGTACTTCACCTCACGCTCCCTGGAGAACAATCGACGCAATATCTGGTTTGCTGAGTTCTGGGAGGAGGACTTCAAATGCAAACTGACCCACCCAGGGTTGAAGCCTGATGAGGCGGCACGGAAATGCACAGGTATGGGTGCACGGCGGCAGTGGGGAGAGGGGGATATATAGAAGGCAGCTATTGCCTTGCCAGCTCCTTACCACACCCCAGTGCATGACAAGGTCCTCCCAACCTGATCCCAAGGTCTTCTTACTAACCTCAGCTCCAATCAACACTGCCTGGTCTGTACAAGCAGCACAATGAGGTAGTAGAATTCTGAGGTGGGAATCTACTACTACTTCAGAGTGGAGCTGTGGAATCGCATGTTTTAGTATTCCCTATATGAAAATAATTTCCCTGCAGGTAGAAAGCTAGCACTGCAGGGAGTAGGCTGTGCTACAACCATTCTCTCTGCTAGTCTCATTTTTCTACTTGCAGAAAAAGGTGTACATGGAGAAGCGTAACAAAACAAAATGGCATCTCCTCCCTGTCGTGTAGATTATTCGTGTACCACCTTATTCTGCTTCACAGGTAGAGCAGGCCACATATTACACAAAATGAGGGGATGGGCAGATGTGACAGAATTCTGGACCGTACCACTTCACATGGTAGGTGGCAGAGACATATTCTTGAATGCGTCTCCTCTATCGTTCACGTATGCTAAGCTTTCACGTATGCTTTCAGAGTTTGTCATCTTTCTTTTCATTCAAAAACATGACAGCCCCTAAGTTTCTAAGTGGTTCAGTTCAGAATTCTTCCACTTGTTCTGAGGCAGGTGTAGACCTACAGTTACCGTAATCTCTTCCATGCACGGTTCTTATCCATATTTCTTTCCCCTTCAGGGGATGAGCGGATTGGACGAGATTCAACATACGAGCAGGAGGGAAAAGTGCAGTTCGTCATTGATGCCGTCTATGCCATGGCCCATGCCTTGCACAACATGCACATGGAGCTCTGCCCGGGCCACACTGGGGTGTGCGACAAGATGGATCCCATTCACGGACGCACCCTGCTGCATTACATCCTTGCTGTCAACTTCAATGGTGAGACCAGAAGGGGCAATCTGGATGTGAAGGGTGTTGAATTGCTCAGGCCATCCTCAAATGCAAATCTGAGGGTAGTTTCAAATTTGCTTCCTTTTTCAACAGAAGTTCCCGTAACAGCCCTACCCAGAGCAGTAGCTAAGCCAGAGCCAGAGGGACAGTCAATCAGTATTCAGCTGTCTTTGGATGGGGTGGGGTCATGCATCAGCTTTTCCTGGACTGTGCCATTTCAGGAGTGCACATGTTAGAACACTCCCCAGCTACAAAAACTCCATCCTCATATATGCCACACATACTAGGAAGAAGTGTTGACTGGTGCTCCCTTGGAAATACTAGAATGGGAGGGACAATAAACTGTTGTGGGGGATTCAAAACTGCAATCCATGGTGCTAAATTAAGAAATACCACCACTTTATTGCTTGATTCTGGCGAGTCTGTAAATTGGAACCAAGAGAGGCTACAGCAGGACTGTGGGGTGGCCTGCATGTTTGGGTGGAAGTAGACATTACCAGCATCCTACTTGCAACTCTTCCCTTCCTACAGGCAGTGCTGGAACACCAGTGATGTTCAATGAGAATGGGGATGCCCCTGGCCGTTACGACATTTTCCAGTATCAGCTGACAAACACCACGGCCCCTGGATACAAGGCAATTGGGCAGTGGACAGAATACCTGCGCCTGAACGTGAGTGACTCAAGGTTGCAGGGTGGGAATTCAGCAGCACTACCCCTTCATGTATTCAACTGATATGCTAAGGCCAAGGTATAAAGACAACATCTGGCATGATATACAGTCCCATCTCTCTGAGACAGCCATTAAAAGGCAAGAACACAGTGTGGACACACTACTGGATCCATCCATCCTTCTGTATCTCTGGAATGCTCAGCTTTACTTGACTAGCACTCATTGCCTGACATACTGTTGTGTTCAGTTACCAGCCAGTCAATAGTTACTGAAGCCTGCCTGATCTGTGACTTACTTACTTGGAAGCCTCCTAATCTTTTCTGCGGAGCTCCCACTCAAAGGCCCAAGACCCACCTTTCAGCCCAGAAATCCATTCTCTCATCTTCTGTGCGAGCAGCCACTTTAGCTCACTTTGGTGCACAGAACCCCTCAAGTTCTCAGAAGGCTGGCACTAAACTGTCTCAAAATGGCCCATGTGGTATACTGTTCCAGACAGTCCCCGTACAATACGGTGGTCCAAGCAGGGCCAGCATCTAGTCCAGTTCCTTACCAGCGCACTTACCATATCAAATCAAAAGAATTCAAACGAAAGCCCTCACAACTGGATTCGACAGTACTAGGTGTGCATATTGCCAGGATGAAACCCCGGGAAACTCCGAGTACCAGAAGTACAGGTATGACTGCAGGTCCCAATCTGTAAATGGGCCAAAATGCCTGCAAAATCCTAAAACCTCAGACTGGAACCTGGTGGAAATGGCCCACCCCGGGTACTCCAAAGTTCCCGGACTGCCTTTCCTGCAATGTGCACACCCAGCTCTGAGAAAAACTGCAGTCATACCTGTGGTTGGACTGTGTCCGAGCTTGGGACTGGCGCAGTTTACGTATAGGACTTTTCAATGCATTTTGGCCTATTCTCAGAATGGCATCTTGTAAATGGCCCACTTCTGGTACTCGGAGTTTCCCGGGGTTTCATCCTGGCAATATGCACACCTAGTACTGTCGAATCCAGTTGAGAGGGCTTTCGTTTGAATTCTTTTGATTTGATATGGTAAGTGCGCTGGACTAATCATATGCTGAACCTGGTCCGGCACAGACCAAGGGCCCGTGCCATTAACAAGGTCCACTCTCCAGCCAT
Source organism: Lerista edwardsae (assembly GCA_029204185.1). Taxonomy (NCBI): domain Eukaryota; kingdom Metazoa; phylum Chordata; class Lepidosauria; order Squamata; family Scincidae; genus Lerista; species Lerista edwardsae. The sequence continues at coordinate 13,263 of JAJKFI010035620.1, read as the reverse complement.
GCCACCTATGTCCACCACCTGCTTTACTCCTCCCCATTTGCCCAGGAAATGTCCCTTGGCTTACTGGACAAACAGAGAACAGCAGGTGCAGCAGTGGAGCCACCTTCCTGGTGCTAATCATTTTGAAATTGCCAGGTGCCCCAGCCCACAACCAAGCAGCAGTGCACAGGCTGCTCCCCTCCCACCATCCAGGAAGTCACCCCCAGGAAGCCAACTGAGCCGGGGTGCAGGAAGTTCTTTCCGTCTTCTGCCTGCCTGGCTTCAGTGCTATAAAGCGGGGGCTGGCCCTGGGTACAAGTCAGGATTTGGGCTGTATGTTTTTCTATGTGTTTTTGAGGGACTGAGAACAAATCCCACAGAGGTTCCCATATTCCCCCTTCTGCAATTTGTTAATATTTAGATTGGTCAGATCTAAATTGTTTTGATCTAAAATAGTTAGATCTAGAATTGTTAGATCATTAATATTTTGACGTTTAAATATGGCCGTCCTTCGATAGTGCGTCGCTTGCATTTCTCAGCTATAACCACCACCAGATACAATAGACCTCCACTATGCCTCTTGCCATCATCGTGTGTAGAAGAAAGCTTTCAAAGAAATACGATAGACTTTAGTGCAATATAAACAAAAAATGAACACAGGAGCACAATTGATAGTATTCACTGCCAAAGAGCACCTGCATCAGCACACAGCTATGATGCAGGCACTTCGGGCTCATTCACAGTTGTCGCCTAAAGGTACATAAACCTCTGATGCAACAGGCACCTTTTTCATTTCCTTTGTTGGACTGGCGTTTCACCCACTGAACTCCCCAAGTCTAGGGAAAGTTTTGGGAGGTGACTGAGCAAGGGTGAGCCGAACAAGAGAAATAGCTCCACCTCATCCAGCATTCTGTTCCCAGCAGTGTTCAGTTCCTCTGGGAAGCCGAGCAGCAGGATATGGAGGCCACAGGCCCTCCTCACCACGGGCTCTCCAGCAAATGATAACTAGAGATAGGCTGCCTCACAACATGGGGCTTAAAACAGACACTGGGTCTGATAGCGATGGATGGACCTCTCCTCTGTGAATTGCCTAATCCCTTTTCAAAGAAAGTGGCTGCTACCCAATTTTGCAGCAGCCAATTTATTATGCATTGACTGAAGAAGTACTTGCTTTTGCCTATCCAGCATCCATGGGTCATCACTTTCTATATACAGTATCAAATTAGAGCCATCACACTACTACTTTGTGGTGGCAGGACATATGAACTATGGGTCTTTTGTCTTATGCTTGATTTATATTAATAAGGGGAATCTGGACTCCAAAATTAATGAAAGACAAGCATGTGCTCTGTCAATCAATGCAGAATTCTGGATATAGGAACATCTATCCAGCCTGACAGAAGCCACAGTTGTGAGGTTAGGAGAAAGCCCTGGAGATAACCGAGGTCTAACTGTGGTGCCATCAGCAGTAAAGAGATGGATGCCATCCCCCCCAGTCATGGGTCAAGCTAGTCCAAGACACATGACATGCTAGATGAGCACAAAAGGATAAAGATGGAGGTCTTATACAAGGATGGAGATTCACTGTGGATTGCTGTCATCTGGTGAGACAGGAGACACAAATCCCCGCAACATTGCTACAGTATACACTTGAATGGTGTAGTAATTACCATGATCACCACATCAGCTACCTACATGTTTTTTGATGCCATAGCAATTGCGCTTGCTCCACTTATTAACAACAAAGACATTTGAAATAGCCTCACCACAAGGACACCAGCTGCCCTACAAGTTTGTGGTTTCTGTGCACAACATGAACACCCCCCCTGCCTCACTCAGCATTCCCATGAGGTAACCTAGTGACCAGGAAGCTGTTATAAATGCAACACAAGCTATACAATTGAGACCGCATGGTGCCAAGAATAGCAAGATACTATCAAATGGCAGATGTATTCATTCCCCTTGTGCATTTCCACAATGGGCAGAAGCTGACATGTTGCTTGTGGATGCAATCCCTTGATTACCATCAGAAGGGATTAACATCAAAAAGGATCCAATGTTGCAGGCTCACTGTGCAGACTGTACTTTGCAGTAAAGCTCTGGCATCTTGGCAATGTTGAAATCACCCATAGTGGTGCTGCAGTTTTCACAGCCTGATAGGACTTTCACAAGCTTAATGTGTGCTTCATCAGTGCATTCTGTAGATGCCGCCCAAATAGAAGTGGTGTGTAACTCTCCAGGAGTGTAACTATGCTGAGATACCTGCACTTGGCACGACTGGGATGGAGGTCAGAGTAGGAAATGGTTATGTAATATATTGATGGTCATTAAAATTAATTATGTAAGGTTCTGTTCCTGGGAGGCTTAGTTCGAAGGCAACAGGCTAGGAGGGTGACACTGTTTCATCTGCTCTGTGCAAACAGCCTAGTGCACAGATTTTAATTCTTTAAATTAAAAAAAAAATTATATACCATTTTTCAGACAAATGTCAAAGGGCTGTACAACAACTAAAGATGCTAAAATACAACAATATTAAAGACAGACATGACTATGTTTTATTTTCAGAAATTTATTTTCAAAATCAAGAAAAAATATATATCAGGATTTACCAAACAGTAAAGAAAGGTCTTAATTTGCCTTTTAAAGGGCAGCTGAAAGGAGACCAGATAACACAAGGGAGTGTGTTCCAAAGAATCGGGGCTGGGACAAAAACGGTCCTTCCTGCTTCTCATGGAAGCTGGACTGGCTTCCACAGACAGCCTGCAGCAGAGCCTGATGAGTAAATTTTTAATGCAGGAGAAGTTTTCATGGAAAAAGACAGTTCGTGAGACCATTAAAATCCTGATCTTTAGGGCTTAAAAGGGCAAAACCAGCACTCTGAATTGTGTCCAGAAAGAAATGTCTTAAAATACGAGAGATGTATAAGAATTGGTTATTTTTTCAAAGTCCTTTTCATTGTGAAAACTGTGCGTTTTCTGAACCTCCCTGTAGTTGAGAGCCTACATTTTGCAGCCACCCATTGCAGAAGATCAGTAGTAGTGAGCAAAACTGTCTTTCCAGGGAGCTTGTCCTCTGCCACTAATCTTTGTCCTCTGCCACTAACGCTTGATAAGTTTCCAAGTTCTTGATAAGCTCTCAATGTTCAAGTTCTCAGGCACACAGTTTGAAAACCATGGGCTTTATGGCTTTATTCTCTGCCTCCCATAGATCGATGATATGCAATGGTCAGGCGGTCAGAAGGAGATCCCCTCCTCGGTGTGCAGTCTTCCCTGCAATCCTGGCGAGAGGAAGAAGATGGTGAAGGGTGTATCTTGCTGCTGGCACTGTGAGCTGTGTGACGGCTACCAGTACCAACTGGATGAGTTTACCTGTGAAATGTGCCCCTTTGACATGCGACCCAACCTCAACCGCACAGCCTGTCGCCCAACGCCCATCGTCAAGCTTGAGTGGAGCTCCCCCTGGGCGGTGCTGCCCATCTTCCTGGCCATTCTGGGCATACTTGGCACCATCTTCATTGTCATCACTTTCATCCGATTCAATGACACGCCGATCGTCCGGGCTTCAGGTCGTGAGCTGAGCTACGTCCTGCTCACTGGGATTTTCCTCATCTATCTTATCACATTCTTGATGATTGCTGAGCCCAGTGTGACCATCTGCGCCTTCCGGCGCCTCTTCCTGGGCTTGGGCATGGCCATCAGCTATTCAGCTTTGCTAACCAAAACCAATCGTATCTACCGCATCTTTGAGCAAGGCAAGAAGTCAGTTACCCCACCTAAATTCATCAGCCCCACCTCCCAACTAGCCATCACCTTCAGCCTCATGTCGGTGCAAGTGGTGGCTGTGGTCATCTGGCTGGGGGTCCAGCCCCCACACAGCATCATTGACTATGAAGAACAGCGTACACCCAACCCTGAGTTTGCCCAGGGGGTGCTCAAATGTGACATGTCAGACCTCTCCATCATCTGTTGCCTCAGCTACAGTATCATCTTGATGGTCACCTGCACTGTCTATGCCATAAAGGCCCGTGGCGTGCCCGAAAACTTCAATGAGGCCAAGCCCATTGGCTTCACCATGTACACGACTTGCATAGTCTGGCTGGCCTTCGTGCCAATTTTCTTCGGCACCGCACAGTCCGCAGAGAAGGTGAGTGCAATGAGACTGAGAAATGGGGGGCGGAAGCCAAGGTACGGGAACGTGGGAGCAGGAGGACAAGGCTAGCTCCAGGTATTAGGGGCCCTCAGAAAACTATCCACTATGGACCTTCCTCTACTTGAGCTGGCCTTTCAGGGAACCATTTTGTCACCACCAGGCAAAGGCTAGGGACACAGAGATGGACTCAACAGCACTGGGCCTCTCTGAGGATTCTGGGTCCTTGGCATCTGCCCAATGAAGCCAACCCCTGATGCCAACTCTGTGGGAAGGAATGGTTGCAGCAGAAAGCAAGAGCCAAACTGGGGAGATGGGGGAAATGCATGAACAGTTTGTAAAAGAGAACTATTTTTTATAGCCAAAGGAAGCTACCAGTTTCAGCAGGAGGGCTCAAATGCTAACCCTTTCCCTTCCCACCATTTAAACTGCCCCCCACCTTTTTTCCCCACAGACAGAAAGAAGACATTTCACACAGGGAAAAAGATATGGGAACCCTGTATCTTTTCCCTTTTAGGTTAAAATGCAGCTCAAGAGGAGAACAGTTGGGGTTTGGGGGGGGGGAGAGAGTTAAACCACCCTTCTCCCATCACTTCTCTTCCTAGTCATAGCCTCCAATGCTGTTTTTAAGGTTGTCCCCCCCCAACCTATTTGGGAGGCTATTCACATATCTTCTGGGTATTTTGGCCTTCAGAGCTCAAAGAGATAAGCAAAAACCCCACATGATTTGATTCTTGCTGGGCTGTACCATTTTAGACTGCAAGTGTGGGGAATCTGACAGGGTTAATTATTCACCATAAAGATTCTTTCCATGTACAAAACTAGCATGCCAAGGGAAAAGGCTACTCTAGCACCTTCTCTTTGGACGTGATTGTTTTGTCACTCCATGGAGTTGTTTTTACATGGGAAAGCATTAAAACAGTCAGCCCCACGGCTGCAGTTGGAAATGGTAAAGTCCAGCAAGGGACAGATCTCATAGGAGGTCAGCTGGTCTTGTTTTACTGCTAATATAAACAAAGATTAGATTTTGACAAACCTCTGTGAGGAAAGGGTACTTTCTGGGGCATTCTAGTCCTCAGGAAGGCCAGCAGGAGCTTGGGGCCCCTATCCCTGCATGCCAGGATACGCAGTGGTCCTAAAGACCCTTACTGTATGGCCTGATCAAGTGCTGAATTGCAGTGGCATAGCTAGGTCATTTGACACCTGGGCCCATACATTTTTGAGACACCCCCCATGATGAAGGAATTCATTCATTCATTCATTCATTCACATACCACCGTTCCTCCAAGGAGCTCAGGGTGGTGTGTATGGTTCCTCCCCTTCTTTTGTCCTCATACCAACCCTGTGAGGTTAGTGAGGCTGGGAGATAGTAACAGTCATGGCATGAAATGATGATGATGATGATGATGATGATGATGATGATGATGATGATGATGTTCATAAAATAAATGCAGTGAGTATTTCCCCAGAAGCAATGGATGAATGTCTGTACCCTCCCCTGCTACTGCTCCCCTGCACATACTGACATACTGCCCCTGCATCTGGAGGTTCAACCTAGCTATCATGCGTAATAACCACTGATAGACTATAGTCCATCATGAATATTTAGAATCCACTTTGAAAGTCATCTAAGCCAGTGACCAAAAACACCCAAACTTCCCACCAGTGACATCACTAGGGTTGGTGTCACCCGGTAAGGTAATATATAGTGTCACCCCCATTAACTTTATTTAACTATTTGAACAGTACAAGTCACCCAGTAAATCAGTAACCAACAAAAAACCTGCCAACTTGATGACACTCGCACAACTGAATAAGGGTTCTAGTATTAACTCTGATACATGGAAAAGGAAGCGGATATAATAACTCATTGGTTCCATGCTGTATAATAAAAACACCTTGTTAGTTCTCAGAACATAGTCTCATTGATCAGTTTTAAGAGAATTAAGGAAATATACTTTTTGTTACATAAGACCGGGGTGTCAAACTCACTTCATACAGAGGGCCAGTTAGCATTCATTGTGGCTGCTGAGTGGCTGGAAGTGATGTCATTAAGCAGGAAGTGACAAGAAATAAGCACTTTGTTCTCACATAGGAAATAATTAGCTGCAAATGACAAGAGAAAATATGCAACTCTTGATCATATTTTCATTATATGGAGAGCCCAATTATCACACAAATTTCCCTTTCAGCAGCACCAGCACCACTTCTGCCAAACTGTTCCCTCTCATATTTTCCCTGCCACGTGGAGCAGTTAATGAACTGAGCAGTACATAGCTTATCACTGTCATCATAGAGATTGTGCAATAGCACAACCTACCCACTGAAAAGAGAAGCAGTTCCTATTCATAAGCCCTTGGATCATAAGTCATGTCTTGGATCACAATTTCTAACCAACAAGCGTTTTTATCACAAACGAAATCCATATTTCAAATGACAAACAGAACAATCCCTTTCTAGGCCAAGCAAAAGCAGGTAGAATTGAATACCTCCGGAGAGACCAGGAAAGATATTTCATATTCCTAACAGGAACAAATATTAATTTTTTAAAGCCAATTGTCACGTTCCCCTTTGCCCACAAAAAGATCCACAAGCCATTCTCACCCTCTCAAAGTACTTCAGTCCTACTGAAGTACTTTGAGAGTTGTGTCCCATTGAAAGCAACCCATGAAAGTTCCATTCCCAGCAGTGCTTAACGCCTTTTAAAGCAGTACAGAGCTTTCTTAAAATCAAGAAGGCTCAGCCTGGAGCTCTTGAGACACTGCCCTGCACCAAAAACCTTCCCTCTCACTCCTACCAGCACTGTTTTGTTGTTCTTACTGAGGCTGGAGAAGGAAGAAGGGCTAGGCTGAAGCTGGTGGCTGCATGACTGGCAGGAAGAGCCAAGCAGGAAGCCTGGGACGGGGGGGGGGAGGAATTAAGAGCAACATACATACATGGCTACTTCCAAGAAGGTTTAATAACAAGAAGGCGCCCTCCCTTAAGCGCTAATGCTCCTGAGGTGAAGCCAGTGGGCGGGCTTAGCTGCCATGTTAGTTAACTCAAAACAATCCTCATTCCAAGCATTTCAGATTGCTTTGCTCGTACTGTTTAGGATTTAATAGTTTATTCCTTAAATAAAAACTTACAAAAATAAAAACATGTGATCATGTAGACACATTATTGGTAACCTTATGATGATTTATATGCAATTACAAGGTTAAATTCCTCATAATAATATTACTGAACATACCTGACGAAATGCTACTTGCTGTCTATTTAAACTCAGATTGCACTATTTTGACAGACTTCATTGAAATCTACACAAGCAAAAAATAAAACGGTCATGCCCCATAAAAAAAACTTCTGATAATGTTCAGAATTTCATAAATATTACAGTAGAAAATGAAAGGCGGAAAAATAAAGTGTGAACAGGAAGGAAAGGAAAAAAAGGGGGAGGGTGGGCAAAAATTAGATAAATATATAGGAAAATTTCATTAAAATTTCTTCATAACATAAGTAGTTGTCAATATGAGAGTAATTCTTTTTCACTTCTAGACTATTAAGAATATTTTTTAAAACTTCTGCACTCCCCCCCCCAAAAAAACAAATTCTGTTAATGTTCAGAATTTTGAGAATATTACAGTAGAAAATGGAAGGTGGGGAAAAAAGTGTAAACGGGAAGGGGGAAAAAAGGAGGGGGAAAATATATTTGTTTTTACCTTCTAGACCATTAACAGTGGGTGTCAGAAAATGGTGAATAAGATTGCTAGGAACAACAAGAAATTACACAGCTTCAAAAATAATGCACTATTTCAGTGAATTGTAGTTTTATTGAACCGATGTAATGTGAACACATGAATCTTTCCATGGAAATTAAATCCCATTTTTCTGACAGTGATTCGCACACCCGTATGCAGAACACACAGACATGATTAAAGAGGTTAATATTAACTTTTACACACGTGCAGGAAGATTTTCATTCGTGAATTCGCTGCAATCCTCCTTGGTGGCAATGATCTGACTGAGTCAACAAATATGGCCGCAGGTACCCTGATGTGGCTTCAAGAAAATGACGTCATGCCGCCTCCTTGTAATTAAACCTTCTTGGCTACTTCTTACTAGGTTTTACTTACTTTGCATTCTTGCACTGGCCTTCCTCTGTACCTTTACTAGTGGGAGCTTCATTCCCTACTCTTAGCTCCCCCTGCTGGCCTGGATGACCAATTGCTGCTGGAGCTGCTTGCTGGCTGCCGGACACAAGGAAAACAACACCTGGCCAGATAAAAAAGTTCTGCAGGCCTATACGCCCATGCATAAGATAGTTGTATTTTCAGGGTTTTTTTGGGGGGGGCATGGAGTTCCTGGTGAAATTCTGCTTAAAATGGTATATATCATGATGGTAGCATTCCATAAAACTACAATTTTAATAAACAGCAATTTTTACGTAAGTTGTATTTTTGGTTTTTAGTTTTTCGGCCATAACTTTTGATATTACACTCCTTTTTGCATTGAATTCCTGGTGAAATTCTGCATCAAACAATGTATAGCATGATGGTGTTATTCCATAAAACCGCGATTTTAATAAACATAGATTTACAAGTTATATTTTTAGTTTTTTGGCCATAACTTTTGCTGGAATGAAGATATTAAACTCTGGGTTTTTTTACATTGAATTCCCAGTGAAATTCCACATCAAAAGGTATATAGCATGATGGCATTCTTCTGTAAAACCATAATTTGAAGTCCCTAACAATGGCACCTGGGGCACTCTTCCCCCACCCCATAGGTAGCTATGCTACTGCTGAATTGAGTGTGCTACCGTCCACTGCAATCAATATGCTTGGGCTCAGCTGCAGCTGCAGAGAATTGCAATCTGAGTAGCAAGACAATCATATCTGTGCCTATTCAGAAGTACCACCAAAGTCAGTGGGACTTACTCTCACGGGAGTGTGCCTAGGATTGCAGCGTTACTCCCAACAAAACATGCATAAGGAAGATGGGTATAAAGGAACTAAAACAAAGGATTCCCCTCCCTCACAAATCCTCTCTTCCTGTTCAAGATGTGTCAATTCACAGGATCAGATCAGCCAGATCAAGCGATAAATCCCTTCTAGGCTTGTATCACATTTGAATGTTTGGCCTCGTGTATGAATGTTCCCAGTGCCGGTGGTGATAGTGATGGCGGTGGAATCCATGCATGCAGATAAGCAACATTCCAGGAAGCAGCTGGTTGCAGTGGCATAGCTAAGAGCTGCAGGGGGTGCAGTTGCACCAGGCAACAAGCTTTAGGGGGGCAACAAAACTTTTCCGGGTGGTGAAAACCAGAGAGGATTGTGAAGAGCTCCAGAAGGATCTCTCCAAGTTGGGGGAATGGGCAGCCAAATGGCAGATGCGTTTCAACGTAAACAAATGTAAAGTGATGCACATTGGGGCCAAAAACCAAAACTTCACCTATAGGCTAATGGGTTCTGAGCTGTCTGTGACAGCTCAGGAGAGAGATCTTGGGGTGCTGGTGGACAATTCCATGAAGGTATCGACCCAGTGTGCGGCAGCAATTAAGAAAGCCAATTCCATGCTCGGGGTAATTAAAAAAGGGGTTGAGAATAAAACAGCCAATATTATCATGCCATTGTACAAAGCAATGGTAAGGCCGCACCTGGAATATTGTGTCCAGTTCTGGTCGCCGCATCTCAAAAAGGACATAGTGGAGTTGGAAAAGGTGCAGAAGAGAGCGACAAAAATGATTACGGGGCTGGGGCACCTCCCTTATGAAGAAAGACTGCAGCGTTTGGGGCTCTTCAGTCTAGAAAAAAGGCGCCTGAGGGGGGACATGATTGAGACATACAAAATTATGCATGGAAGGGATAGAGTTGATAGAGGGATGTTCTTTTCCCTCTCTCACAACACCAGAACCAGGGGGCATCCGCTAAAACTGAGGGTTGGGAGAGTTAAAACAGATAAAAGGAAGTACTTTTTTACCCAGCGGGTAGTTAATCTGTGGAACTCCTTGCCACAGGAGGTGGTGATGGCATCTGGTCTTGATGTCTTTAAGAGAGGATTAGACCGATTTCTGGAGGAAAGATCCATTGTGGGCTATAGGCAATGATGGATTGTGCAACCTCCTTACAAAGGTGGTGGGCTACAGGTACCGGGTGTAAGGGAGTGGCAACAGGATGCAAGCATCTTGTTGTCTCCTGCCTCCCTGGGGCACCTGGGGTGGGCCGCTGTGAGATTCAGGAAGCTGGACTAGATGGGCCCTTGGCCTGATCCAGCATGGCTCTTCTTATGTTCTTATGTTCTTATGTTCTTAACAAGCTGACATTAGTGGCCACAAAATGAAAACATTGGTTATTACAAATAATAGCATCATGTTATATATCATTGGGAGCATAATCCTAACCTGCAGCTAGGCCGGCACAGTTAGGCCAGGAAAGTTGGGCCAGCACAAAGCGTATTTGGACCACTCTCAGAGTCAGGGAGGATGGGGCATATCTGTGTGCTGGCCTCTCTGACTCCGACAGTGGTCCAAACGTACTTTACACTGTCTTTTGTGCCAGACAAACTTTGCTGGCCTAACAATGCCAGCCTAACTCCAGGTTAGGATTGTGCTCTGGAACTAGGTAATTTAATGCAGAATGCAATGAAACAAACTGGAGTGTAATAGCTTCATTCTATCAAAGGTTATGGCCAAAAAATGAAAATACAACTGTCATGTAAAAATTGAAAGGAAAATACAACCGTTACGTCACTTCCTGTTGTAACATCATTTCAGGGGCATCATTTTGCCCTCTGTGCCAGGCTGCACTTTCATTAGCTACGCCACCGGCTGGTTGGAACCTTCCTCTCTAGCCTGAGAAGCTTTCCTTTGCAGAGGGTCTTTTTCAGCTCCACCAGTTCCACTCCAGCCCTCAATACAGGCTGGGGGTCAGCCTGACCTTTTGATCCGGCCTAGTCTTTGGCCCCATTTGCGATCCTTGGGCAATGCCCTCCTGTGTTCACAGCCACAAGCGTCCCGTTTTTCTCCCTCGCAGATCTACATCCAGACGACGACGCTGACCATCTCAATGAGCCTGAGCGCCTTTGTCTCGCTTGGCATGCTCTACGTGCCCAAGGTCTACGTGATCATCTTCCACCCAGAGCAGAATGTGCAGAAGCGTAAGCGCAGCTTCAAGGCAGCAGCCACGGCTGTCAATGCCTCCACGAGGCTCTCGCAGAAAGGCACACAGAATGGCGAGAGCAAAGATGAGAAGCCGGACAGTAAGTAGCCGCAAAGTAGGTATCGCTCTCTTTTTCGCCCTTTGATGACCCCAGCCATGCCTACGACTGACCTCCACTTGCCCTGTAAGTACCCCTCCCTCCTACCCTCCCTCCTGCCAGCCACGCCATCAGATGACCCACAGTCTTTCCCAGCACCACTGTGCCTTCTTTGGGGCAGATAGAAATGAAAGCTGATGAAAAGCATCCTCAGTGCAGGAGCATCTGCCTGGTCACTCTTTTGTACAGGAATGTGTTACTTTGAAATTAATTTGCACATTCCCGAAATTGTACTGTCAGTGTGAGAAACTTAACAGTGTCATCAGCAGAAGCTGCCACTCAGGGCTGGCCCAAGACCTCCTGCCACCTGAGGCAGTGTGCCAAATGCTTCCCCCCCCTTATATGGTCATGTGCCAGCCTCTGTTCCTCCAACATTCTAGAACAGCATCTCTCAACCAGTTGTACTCATACCACCAGTGGCACTTGATGTGGTGTCCTCTGGTACACGTGGGACCCCCAGACAATGAGACCAGCAATGCAATGCAACAAGCAGCAGGAGGAGGCTCGGCTCAGCGGGCAGAGCTCCAGCCTGCTCTTTTCTGCCCTCCCATCCACCCTGAGTCTCCTATCGGCGTTTGTCAAGTTGCATCTGACCTCCCAGTCTGGATATTGTTCCCATTGACCTCCGGTGGTACTTCAAATAGGTAGACCATGCAAAGCGGGATGGCTGCTCTGGCCCAGCATTTTTCAACATTTGGCCTCATGGATGATCCGGCCCTGCTACCACTGTTAGAAAACCAGGCCATATTTAATATTTTGTTTTCTGCTTCATTCCTTATTCTAATAACAACACAGCCCACACCCCAGAAGCAAAATAGTCTCCCAAAATATGCACACGTGCTCTTCATCAGCCACCTGGATCAAACGTTCCCTGATTTAAAATGCTCCCTGCAGATTATCAATAGTTGATTACTGCTGGACGTTCACAGCCACACAGAAACCCCAATGGAACTCCTTGGAATAGCAGGGACCCTGGCTGTTCGTCCAGCTCCCCGTGCTGGGAAGGTATAGCAAGGGAGAGTTGATGCAAAACCAAGAGCAGGGATGATGGTTAGGAGTTTGGGGTAAAAGTCAGGAGCAAGGGATGACTGAGAGCCTTTTAGAACCCACCACCACCGAATGGTCTCTTCAAGAATCACAGTGAAGTCAAGAAGCACACTTGACAAACATTTGCAGGTGACAAAAAAGGTTCAGAGGAAGGAAAAGCACTAGAGCCCCAGTAGAATTGGTTCTGGAGGCATTGCCTTGCGATCATGTGGGGCTAGCCCATCGTTCTCACCTTCTAGGTCATGCAATAATTCTGTGCAAAGCGGAACTAGGAGCCGCAACCTTTTCCCAGGACGTTTTGCTATTTAGCTCTCTGGACAGGTCTCTCCGGCTCTCAATCACTGATCAGTTAAGCCAGGCTGTGAGTCTACAAGCTTTTTCGTTGCCTGTACTGACAAACAGCAAAAGTGTGTTTCCTTGGCATAAAAAGTAAAGGTTTCCCCACGACCGAATAGTCTAGTCGTGACCGACTGTAGGGGGCGGTGCTCATCTCCGTTTCAAAGCCTGTAGAGCCGGCGTTTTTGTCCGAGGACAAGCTTCCGTGGTCATGTGGCCAGCATGACTATATGCCGTAGCGCGCGGAACGCCGTTCCCTTCCCACCGAAGTGGTCCCTATTTATCTACTTGCATTTTAAAGGTTTCCCCACAACCGAATGGTCTAGTCGTGACCGACTGTAGGGGGCAGTGCTCATCTCCGTTTCAAAGCCTGTGAGCCGGCGTTTTTGTCCGATCATGGTGGCCAGCATGATGTTGTGAATTTGTGGTAATTATAGCAGAGTTGGAGGCTCGCGGACC
>JAJKFI010035619.1:0-16196 GCA_029204185.1 Lerista edwardsae | reverse complement strand
TGCCAGTTTCAACCAGTTCTGGAGTGTGTGGTGTGAAACTGCAACACATGATTCTACGCCGTAGCGCACGGAACGCCGTTACCTTCCCACCAAAGTGGTTCCTATTTATCTACTTGCATTTTAGGTGCTTTCGAACTGCTAGGTTGGCAGGAGCTGGGACAAGCAACGGGAGCTCACTCCGTCACGCAGTCTCGAACTCCCAACCTTGCGGTCGAAAGCCCAGCGACAGCGGATTAACTCGCTGCGCCACCACGTCCCAATTTTAGGTGCTTTCACCACCTAAAATGCACCACTTGCATTTTAGGTGCTTTCAAACTGCTAGGTTGGCAGGAGCTGGGACAAGCGATGGGAGCTCACTCCATCACGCAGTCTCGAACTCCCAACCTTGCGGTTGAAAGCCCAGCAACAGCGGATTAACTTGCTGCGCCACCACGTCCCATTTTCCTTGGCATGCCAGGTGGCAATTTCTATGCCTGAAGCATGATGTTCCATCTATGGGCTGGAAGCAACTATCATAGAGCATTGCTTTCTAGAGAGGAGGCTTGTAGTTGAGGAGAGGCTTAGCCAGAACAGGAATAACAGGATTTGTTGTCAAAGATTCACCAAAGATGCAAGCACGGCCTTAGGCAAAACAAAGACATATATATGATTTGCCTGGGGGTCTTCAGTGGTGTTCTTAATCCAGACACCACCTAATTTGACCAAGACTGGTGAAGACAGAGTCCTGGATATTGTTTTCCATCCAGGGTTGTACCCTGAGGTGTATCAAGAAGTAACGAGATGACAATGCTTCTGGGCTCTTGCCTCACGACTGACAAACCGCAGGAAGCCCTGATGCTCTTACTCTTTGCGGGCAAAGATTCCAGCTCAGGAGGCATGATGCACGGCTGGCCTTGGGCCCCACACTTCTCTTTTGCAGCGCTCAGCCTCTGAAGATGAATGAAGCCTTGTGGAGTTGGGAAGCCCAGGGGATTTCCTGCAGTCTCAAGACATGGGCTGTGCTCCTGTTTACCCTCCCCAGCCGCAGATGAACTGGAGACCCTTCACACACTGGCCTCCTAGGAGAAAAGTGGGCTAGGGTGTGTATGTGGGAGGCAGCTGTGGAATATTAATAGTCATCCTTTGTGGGCGAGAGTGTCCCAGAACAGATGGCGAGGGCTTCAGTGCCTAGTGCTGCTGTCACAGCCGAGAGCCTATGCCTGACCAGGCAAGGGTAAAAACAGACAAGGCACAAGCAGCATGCCTCTTCCTGAAACCCTCCTACCAGTCTTGCTCTCGCCCCCCTGCCCACTTTTCACATGAACACGAACTCACATCAAGGGGGCACTTAAAGCCCCATTTAACACAATGCATCAGATGGCACTGGGAGAATTAGAATTCTTGTGTTGTTCATATGTGTCTTGAAAGAGTGGCACGGCAACAATCCAGCTCTGCCATCCTGGTTTCTTATTCATTGATTTCAATATATAGCTGGCCCACCAGTCAGAACATAGAAATTCCCTGGCTGGATCAGAACAAGGTTCCTCTTGAGCCCAACACCATTTGCCATCAGCAGAGCCTTTTGGGGAGTTCACAAATTCTCCTGAGGTGAGGGCCTTTCCTTGTCTCCAGAGGCATGCTGTCTTTGATTGCTTCTATGTGTATACAGAACCTGTGGATTTATTTAATCCCTTTGTGAAGCCATCTAAGCATATGGCTATCATTGCCACATCTAGCAGCAGCAAATGCCATAAGTTAATCACGTACTGTGTGAAGAAGTGTTCTGGGGTTTTGTTTTTGTCTGTCTTGAACCCACTTCCCAATTTCACCAGATGACTCTGTTCTAATATTATGATGGACTAAAAAGACAATTTTCTCTTTGTCCACTTTTACCATACTGTCCACAAATCTGTCAAGTTCTATCATGCCCTCCCTTAACCATTTTTGTGGTTGTTCAGTCGCTAAGTCATGTCCGACTCCTTGCGACTCCATGGACCGCAGCACACCAGGCAGTAATGTCATTCAGTAACGAGGAGACGGAACGCGAGGCGGGACTTACCGCCTGATTGGCTGCCGGTTCCTGACGCATCGCTGCCTTGCCGAGCGCCGCGCGGGCACCCCTGGCTTCAGAGGGGGTGCCCGCTTGCCTGGGGGGGGGCGCTGGGTGCCTAGGCAAGCTGCGGAGGGGCGCGCCACCCGGAGGGAGCCCCTGCGGCGGGCAGGCAGGCGGCGACGCGTCACGGGCTGCCTGTCAATCATGCGGTAAGTCCCGCCTCGCGTTCCGTCTCCTCGTTACTGAATGACATTACTGACGCCAGGCCTCTCTGTCCTCTGGCCAAACTTTGTGCCGGCCAGACTTTGCTGGCCTAACTGTGCCGGCCTAACCCCAGGTGAGGACTGTGTCCTGAGGA
This sequence comes from Lerista edwardsae, assembly GCA_029204185.1. Taxonomy (NCBI): domain Eukaryota; kingdom Metazoa; phylum Chordata; class Lepidosauria; order Squamata; family Scincidae; genus Lerista; species Lerista edwardsae. Next base: position 13,806 of record JAJKFI010035619.1, on the reverse strand, counting down.
ACTTTAGTGTTCCCCCTCTCAGCAACGCCACTGCAGGTACATGGTGCCTCCTTGCAATCCTAGCTGGGTCTCAAACTCTGCTTCACATGCTCCCTGAGGCAAATGCATTAAGGCCACCCAGTTCTGAAACAGTTGAGAACTTGCCCCCAAGTAGCCCAATGCCCACCATTTGCCACTCTGGATCCCAGCGTGAGCCATCCTGTCATTGCTCCGCTTCTGCCTAACACGTCCCATCTTGTGTCCTTTACAGGCCTCCCTAAAGTGATGTACATCAGCTACACAGAACTGACCATGGTGCCCACATGACTGGAGAAGAAGGGCACAACCATGGGGCAAAGCCGGAAGGAATGGGGTGGGTGGGACAAACTTTGGGGCAAATCAAGGGGAGGAGCTGGGGTGGACACATGTTGGGGAATAAACCTGTATTTTTACAACACTGTCTGCTTTCTTCAATCCAGTTTAGATGGAAGAGGTGTAGGAGCCGAATGCATAACTGTTCTGTAACACAGCTATGCATTCAGCTCCTACACCTCTGCCACCTAAAGTCTCAGGATACATTTGTACCTACCTGTAATGCACTATGCAAATGCTATTATTTATTATTATTACCAATTCAGAGGTAGAAATACGTCTTGGTACATGTGGATGCACTAGAGCAGGGGTCTCCAAACTTTTTAGCTGGAGGGCTGCATCAAATACCTGGCATGGTGTCAAGGGCCAAAAATAAATAAATAAAAATATAAAATAAAAATAAATACATTAGAGACAGAACTTAGATGGATGAATGGGCTCAAAGTTCCAGGATTCCTCCAAGCCCCAACACACACCACAGAAATATAGCACACACTTTAATGAACTCCTATTACCGCACCGCACAAGCAGCTTACTTAAATGTGCTGGAGTAAATATCTCAAAACCAGCAGATCACAGGAAAGGCATGTTTCACTCAGATCACTCAGAGCATGTTCTGAGATCCAGGAAGGCCTCCCCGACCCTCAGAAAGCTGCCTAAGGCCATCAGAAGGCCAAAAAAAAAAAATCACTTCCAGTTCTTTGGAAAAACTAGTGATATTTTTTGGCCACAGTGGCCACAGTGACCCATGCCCTAGTGACATCTAGATTAGACTATTGCAATGCGCTCTACGTGGGGCTGCCTTTGAAGACAGTTCGGAAATTACAACTAGTACAGAACGCAGCGGCTCGGGTGGTTGCTGGGGCACATCGGTTTGACTCTGTTGAGCCGTTGCTTCGGCGACTACACTGGCTGCCGGTTCTGTTCCGGGCCAAATTCAAAGTGCTGGTGTTGACCTTTAAAGCCCTTTACGGCTCGGGCCCAGGGTATTTGAGGGACCGCCTCCTCCCATATAATCCGACCCGTACTCTGAGGTCATCTGGGGGGGCTCTTTTGACAGTGCCGCCACCAGGAGAGGTGAGAGGGGTGGCGGCCAGTAGGAGAGCCTTCTCGGCGGTGGCACCCCAACTTTGGAATACCCTCCCCTTGGAGTTAAGAACTGCTCCCTCTTTGGCGGTATTTCGGCGGGGGCTGAAGACCTTTTTATTTCAGCAGGCTTTTAGTTGCTGACAGGCTGGCTTTTTTGCATTCTTTTTATATATTTTATGATCCTAGGGATTAATTTGTTTGTATGTTGTATTTTTAATATTGTTTTTATTGTCTTTTAATACTGTTTTTAATTGTTTTTTATTGTGTTTTAACCTTGTAAATGCCGCCTTGAGGGCCTTTGTGGCGGAAAGGCGGGGTATAAATCAAATAAATCAAATAAATAAATAAATAAATTTTTTGGCCTTCCGGAGGCATTCTGCGTGCGGCCTCCCTGGGTCTGAGAACACTCTTTGCACACAAACCAGCTTGGCGGGTGCAGCCCATGTCAGCAAGGTCAGGAGGGCCAGAGGCTCATAGGGGACCAGAGGCTTGCTATGGGCTGGATAAAGGCTCTCTGAGACCCCTGCCTTAGGGCAAACAGGAATAATGTACCCCCTATCCTATTGGCCGTGTGGATGGTATGCTGGGGTTAAGAATGTTACTGCTGGGGTAAACCACCACTGTTTGAGTTGGTAAGTGTGAATGCCACCTCAGAGGTTAGGGCAGGGAGGACAAGAACCTGAACCCTTGGATGCTTTGGTCCACAAAAGAATTGTAGCATGTTTTGGGGGCACTGGAGTATTTGCGGGCTCCCTCTCTCCCTTGCCATCATATTGCAAAGAAAGGAAATTCCGTGTTCCTCTCAGATCTGAGGTGCAGGAAGTACCCCAATATGTCAGCCATCTTGTTATAACGAGAGCAAAAGGATCAGATAACGTTGTCCAACGCGTTAACTTCCACGACCAGAGGCATGAGTGGATTACCTCAATGCTTGGGGCATTCCCCTAAGTGTAAGGGTAACTAACAGAGGAAAGAATCTGCCTGCAACTGCTTTGTGGCATGAGGCATCAGAGCCGGGTGTACCTTCAAAACACCATTCCCCTTACTAAAATTGGCCTCCATTGATTTACATTGCAATCCTAACCTGCACTGCAACCGCGATGGGACTGACAAAGAAAGAATCCTGCCTCTTGTGGCTGTGACTGGAACAGCAATGGGTACAGCACAGGGGCAGAGAAGCCTGCCCCTTAGTGGCTGTGACTGCAACTGCAATGGGGATGGCAAAAGAGCAGAGAAGCCTGTCCTCTCAGCTCTGCCTCCTAACATCCTCATCCACTGCCTGCACGGCCCAGGGCACACTTGTGTGTGCTGGCTGACACAGGGACTCGTTCTAGCAGGCCGGCATACCCCATTGCCTTATGGCACCATTGCAACACTCTGAGCCAGCTCAGGGAGGCCTGGGCCGACTCAAGCTGGGATTGGAATTGGGCTGCCCATTCGCTATGGTGTTACTTGCTGACCAACCCTCACAGCCAGTGCCCCTATACTCATCTCTCCCAAATCCCCAAGCCTCTTGCCAGTCAGTGCTCCCTGGTTCCAAAAGTTTGCCTAGTGGAAGCAGCATTAACTGAGGAAACATGTCACTCCATGAAGGTTATGGGCAGTGATGTCATTCAGGGGGAACGGACGGACCAGAACGGGCGTTCCGGATCCTAACGGGCTCCGTGGCTGGTTCCGGGTTCCCGACAAGTGCCAATCGAAAGTGAGTTCCTGTTCCTAAATCATTTGAATGACACCACTGGTTATGGGCACAGAAGTCATCTCAGAGATCGGGGACAGGCCTTTCTCAGGTTTGGATACGGCCCAAAGAGCCTAGCTCCACGAGCAGGGCTGGAAGGGACCACAGAGAAGCAGCATCCCCGATGAGGGTAGCGTTGGCCCCTTCTCGACAAACACCCCTTTCAGCAGATTCCCTGCTGCTTCCTTCCCCACGTGAAGGGAAGGCTGACCTTTTCAAATGCCTTCTCTAATTAACTGCTGGGTAAAAGATGAGGCTGGCAACTGATTCAAGGATTTTAGTTGCTCACTCATCTGTCTTCGAGCCAATTAATTACTCAATTAAGACTTCAAAAGTTTCCATAGGTAAAAGTTACAGGTGCCTTCCTGAAAGACTGAAGGAAGCCTGAAGGAGAATTTAATAACCAAATGTGATCACTCATCACTAGAAAGAAAAGGGCACTTTTCATGTTTTCTTATTCATTCCCAAAGATCACAATGTACTTAAACAAGTACTATACCTTCAACACACCATTCCCCTTACTAAAATTGGCCTCCATTGATTTACATTGCAATCCTAACCTGCACTGGAACTGCAATGGGACTGGGAAAGAAAGAATCCTGCCTCTTGTGGCTGTGACTGGAACAGCAATGGGTACAGCATAGGGGCAGAGAAGCCTGCCCCTTAGTGGCTGTGACTGCAACTGCAATGGGGATGGCAAAGCAATACTGAAGTCTTCCCACTTGAGCCTATGACTGGAACTGCAACGGGGATGGCAGAAGAGCAGAGAAGCCTGCCCACTTCTGGCTGTGACTCTCAGCTCTGCCTCCTAACATCCTCATCCACTGCCTGCACAGCCCAGGGCACACTTGCGTGTGCTGGCTGACACAGGGACTCGTTCTAGCATACCCCATTGCCTTATGGCACCATTGGAACACTCTGAGCCAGCTCAGAGAGGCCTGGGCCGACTCAAGCTGGGATTGGAATTGGGCTGCCCATTCGCTATGGAGTTACTTGCTTTTGCTATTCCTTGCAGCCCAAGAAAGAGGTGGTCTCTGAGTGTGAACGCTGCCATAACCTGAGGCAAATTTCTCAGCCATTTCTACCAGAAACAGCAAATTTCTACGAGCGCTGCAGCACATTTGTCTGCAGCACATGGTCTGCAGGTGTGCCACAGAAGCTTGTGTGTGGGGGGTCATACACAGTGATGTCATTCAGGGGGAACGGACCAGAATGGGCGTTCCGGATCCTAACGGGCTCCGTGGTTGGTTCCGGGTGCCAATCCAATCAAGACAAGTGCCAATCAAAAGTGAGTTCCTGTTCCTAAATCATTTGAATGACACCGCTGGTCATATATATTAGTAGGGCCATTGGGGGATGTGAGCCCCCAACCAGCAGTGCGCCTTGTCAAGTGTTAAAAACGGCCTTGAACATTTTAATGCCTTGTTGGTGTGCTGTGAGATGAAAAAGGTTGAAAATCACTGCCCTAAACCTTTACCGTCTCTTCCAACCAGAAGTGTCTCTCCCTTTATAGATTGGAGATTTGTTTTAACTAGGGTTATTTGAGATTGAGCCTGGGGCCTTCCCTGCACTACCCTGAGCAATGCCCCTTCCTACAAAGGATAGACACTCGCAGCCTCCCACTATCTCCTTCCATTCAACCCCCTCTCTGCTAACACAAGTCAGCTCCTCTTCCGTGCACGTGGCCCCCCTCCCTGCAAGAGCTGCAACTGACAGCCGCCTGGGGACCAGCACAGAAGTGGCTCTGGAACAGCAGCCCCTCCCAGATGCACTCAGGCAGTAAGTCGAGTGGCAGCCCTGCTGGGAGAGCATCCTCTGCTTTGCAGCTGTGCTTCTCCTGCTGCTTTGAGAGGCACCACTCAGCCTGGGGAAGCGAGAGGCAGGCTTGGTTGGTGGCCCACATCCGGCATCCGCTAAAGTGGTAAAAGAAAAAAAGCACATGGGCGAGACCGAGCAGGGAATGAGTTCAGATAGCTCCTGCATGGTTGAGACAAGGCACACTTAGCGTACGCAAGCAGAATTGGGAAGAGGAGGAATAGTGGAAAAAATTAAGAGTTGCAAGAGGGCTTCTGTGTAACTTGATTTACTGACAAGCCAATTGTGTTGAATTGCCGGCTGACCAGCTGAGCTGCAGGAATGGAAGGGGTGTTTTTCACAGCAGGAAGATAAACCTGGCCATGTGCTAATAACCGAAGAGACTGCTGCTGTTAAAGCAGAGCAGCTGCAGGAATCGGCAAAAAGGGGTCTCCACCAAACAAAAAGGAATGGCTTCCATTGACCTCAGTGGTGTCATCCAAATGATTTAGGAACAGGTACTCACTTTTGATTGTCAAGTGTCGGGACCCGCCCACCGGAAGTGATGTCATCAACCGCTGCTGCTGCCGCCGCCACCACCACACTTCCTGCCTGCCTGCCTCCTCACAGAAAGTGCAGGCAACGGCTGCGGGTGTGCAGTACGCATGTGCAGCTGCTGAGCCAACCAGCCGACAGGGCCAGCTTCGAGTGGGCAGGGCCAGCTCAACTTCTAGGAACCGGTACTCGCGTAGTGGTGCATAGTGGGTGCATGACATCACTGATTGACCTGGTTGGGAGGGGGGACCAAGAGTCTCCAAGCAGGGTCCCAGCTTCGTCAAGAGATTCTTGTAGCTTGCAGAGGAGCAGCCTTAGCCTTCACACACAGAAGAATCAATAGGAGGAACCATCAACTTCCATGGGGAAAGCCGTGATGGGCTTCACCAAGAAGCAGGACCATTTTCTGACCTGCTGCGGCATATGTGGCATGCCCTTTCCTACCTACTCCATTTCCACCCCTTCCATGTTCATCTTAGCATCTTCCAATCTGTGCTCCTCTTCTCAGTGCTGCTGACTGTAAGCACCTGCAGGCCGGGAGGGACCACTGCCAGCTTCATGTTCGGTGCCACCCTAAGAATTGCCTGGCTGGATCAGGGTCCATCTAACTCAGCTCATCAGACAAGGACACCTGGGCAGCCCAAAGCAGGCTGTGATGGCCCTTATTCTCTCTGCCACTTGGTTTTCAGAGATGTTGGGGCTTTTGGATATGGAGGCTTCCATTGGTCACCATGGCTGGTGGCCACTGAGAGACTTGCACTCCATCAGGGGTCAGCACCTTTTTCTTTCTTTTCTTGTCACTGCCGCACTTCCAGGTTGCTGAGCGTCTCAAAATGGCCCACACACAGCTTGGCTTGAGAGGCTTTGCCTCTAGCCCAGTTTGCTGCATGCTGGATGAGAATGGTGGAGGCATCTGCCTGAGCAGCAACGCAGCGACTCCACAGGCCTGGGCAAACCACACAGCAAACTAGGCAGGGGGTGAAGCCTCCCAAGCCAAGCTCTGCACAGGCTGGACTTTAGCTGGCAGGCACGATCCAGCTCGCAGGCTGTAGTTTGTCAACCCTTGCTCTGCAGGAATAAATTTAGCACATTGACTATACAAAAGGTATGAAATTCACTCTTCTCCAAGTGCTAAAATTAGCACTTAAAGCCAGCAAGAATGGACTGAACTGGACTTGAATCAGTGGTTCTCAAACATTTTAGCACTAGGACCAGCGGTGTTATGCTGCCGGAATGCTGGGCGGGACATCCGGGTGATTGACAGCCTGCCCGTTGCGTTCCGCAGCGTTCCGCCATTTGCATAACGTATGCAAGCGGCGTAATTGGTTACGCAAGCGGCGTAATGCTCCGGAATGCGATGGGTGGGCTGTCGATAACCCGGATGTCCCGCCCAGCGTTCCGGCAGCATAACACCGCTGACTAGGACCCACTTCTTAGAGTGATAATCTGTCCGGGTCCCACCAGAAGTGATGTCATGACCGGAAGTGCCATCACTGTAACACCAGAGCCTGCTGCTTTCCTGAGAATGCAGCAGTAAGTTCGGTTATTTCTCAGCCATTTTCCAATAGCAAAGTAAATCCAGTGGTGGATCTGGGGGGGCAAGGGGGCACGAGCCCTGGGCGCCATCTTGGGAGGGGGTGCTGTAACCATGGTGCGCCCCGCCCCCAAAATGGCACCCGCGGCCCACCCAGGCCCTGCGCCGCATTCTCCTTGCTCCGGCTGGCCTTAAAGAGCCAGCCGGAGCAAGGAGAATGCGCTGCTGCCCGGCGCCCCCTCCCGCCGCTTAGAGTGGGGGACGGGGCGCTGCGCGGCGTTCTCCGCGCTCTGGCTGGCTCTTTAAGGCCAGCCGGAGCACAGAGAACGTGCTGCCGCCCGGCACCCCCTCCCGCTTCTCAAGGCGGGGGGGCAGGGCACTGGGAGGCGCTGCTTCTGTTCGCTCCCGTCGGCTCTTTAAGGCCGGCGAGAGCAAACAGAAGCGGCACCCTGGCCGCGTTCTGTTCACTCCCGGTGGCCTTAAAGGGCCGGCAGCAGCAAACAGAACGCGCTCCTTAGAGGGGGCGGGGCACAACGTCATGACATCACGATGTTGTGATGTCATGACGTGAGTGCCCCTGGGGCGCCTTTTCATTGGGCGCCATGGGCGCCATTTGAAGAAGATCCGCCCCGAGTAAATCAGAAAGAAAAAACGCCTGTTTACAACTTTGGCACAAGCAAAACAACCACACATCCCTCCCCTTTTCCAGCATCCCATTTTCCCATAATTTCAATATGGCTGCTCTAGGTGCTTCGCAACCCACCTGAAATTGGCACACTACCCACTGGTTGGTCCCGACCCACAGTATGGGAACCACTGCTCTAGATTAACAATACTGTATACTCAGTAGCCTCAAATACATCAAGCCTGTTTCCAAACCTTGTCGAACCAAGACAAAAAAAAAAAAAGAAAGTGAAGCCCAGATACAGCTTCCATTACATGCAACAGGTTCAGGACCCAGGCTTTACAGTTGTGCTGAAGCACAGCGATTTTTATTCCTAGGGGAGAAGAGAAAGGGCTGCACTTGCCTCCCCTCTGCAGCCTGAAGAGATAACCCCTTGCTGATTTATAGGTCAACTAGCTTTTTGTTACCTGGCGTTGCCCGGGTAACAAATTATCCCGAGCTTCTATTGGACATGAAAAGGAATGAATTCTACCTATCAGCTCAGCGACCCCGAAAACCATGGATTCAACACTCATGTCAGGCGTTTTCAATCATTTTTACATGGCACCCCTTGCCCGCCCTCACCCCTATGGGCGCTGGGGGGGGGGGTCAGACCCCCCCAGTGTTTGTTGCCAGGCTGCAAGGCAGGGCATTGCAGACGTTTTGTTTCACACCCCTTCTTGCACCCCACACCGAGGGGGGCCGAACCCAGACTCCAGTGGCGTCGGGAGCGTCGCCACTCATCTCGGTGACCCCGGAAACTACGGATTCAACACTGATTTCGTCCGTTTTCATGCAGGGGGTCCCCGCGCACCCCCACCCCAGGGGGGGGTCAGACCCCCCCCCAGTGTTTGTCACCAGGCCACAAGGCGTACGCCTGCCGAGTTTGGTGCCTATCGCTCCAGGCGAAGCATGGCGGACGTTTTGTTTCGCAGCCCTTCTCGCCCCCCACGCTGAGGGGGGGGGGGGCAAACCCAGGCTCCAACAGCATCGGGAGTGTCGTCGCTCGTCTCAGTGACCCCGGAAACTATGGATTCAACGCCAGTTCTCAGCAGTTTGACCGTTTTCACATGGGGTCCCCTGCGCACCCCCACCCCCGGGGGCGCTAGGGGGGCCTGACCCCCCGCAGTGTTCGTCGCCAGGCCGCAAGGCATGCGCGTGCCAAGTTTGGTGCCAATCGCTCCAGGCGTTGCAGAGCCTATGCGAAACATACAGACACACGTTTCTTTTTATATATATATATATGGAAGATGTGGGGGAAGTAAATGCAGGTTTTCCTACAAAAACAGGGAGTGGGGGAGATATTTTGAAACCTGAAGGTTTACATTCTAAATATAGAAAATGACCTGGGGGTAAGGTCATGCTCCAAAGCTACCCCACTATGCACACAGCCCAATCCTTAGGCTTCATTTGAGGACAGCATCATGTCCACTAGCTTGGCATTCTAGCACTGACAACCAGCTGCAGAGAGATCCCACCCCCATCTCAATCAGTGGGTTATCCCTCATTGCTCCCTTCTTGAGCTTGCAACCCTCTCCTCCCATTGACGATAGCCTTCCGTTCTGCCCTTGATCCTTTCCTAAAGTCCCAGATAGTCATATTTATCTCTCACGCTGCAGACTAAGCTCCTCAGCTCCCACTACTCAATTCCCTCTGGAAACCCAGGTCTCTTAACCCGAGAAGCTGATCCTCCCCTCTCTATTTAAGCAGACAACAAGGGATGGAATGTGTGCACGTCATTGAAGGTCTATAACAGAGATGAGGCAGCTAGTTAAAACAGATGGCCCACTTTTTAGGCGCCAAGCCCCTCTCTGCAATGAGCAGACATGCAGGGAGGTGTGGGAGAGGGTATTTGCCAGAGACATGATGCTTTCCTCCCAGCTCCTACCCTACATAATATGGCTTTGCAGGTCTCAAGGAGGGGGACAGCTGGTGGCTAGAAAGCAGTCAGTCCACTGTCAGTCCAGCATTTCTGAGGATGCGCTATGAAGGGCTTTGAAAGGAAACTGTCGGCATAAGTCAGAAACGTCATCCAAGGCGGGGGGACACACCAAGGGCCTATACCACTTGAAGCATGGTGTGAAGATTTAATCCTTCCACAGGTACATGGAAGTTAATGCAAGCAGGGTTTATCGTTGAAGCATTTGTCGTTCCGAGTGGTAGATCACCCTCCTTAGGGCCATCTTTTGTTTGCTTCAATGATGAAGTGAACATAAACTGCCCCCAGTGAAAGCAAAAAAAAAAAAAAAGCAGCTATTGTATCTCCCCTGGATCTGAATCAGGACCAGAGGGAATGGGGTTAACCCTTTGCCCTGCCTTAATCCCAATTTGTATTCTTCATGTTCACCACAGCAGCCATTTGCTATGGGCTAGGAAGGAAGCACCCATTGGCATCAATAGCCCACAGTAGCCCTAGACTTAGAAAAGGGCACATCTAATAAAAGTGTGGTACCTCTGCACCACCATGTGGCTACATGGAGAACTACATGTATTGATAGGCACCGACTGTGTAGTAGAATACACACTGCCTTGCTGAGAAGCAGGGGTGATCGGGGGGGGGGGGCGCCAGCACCCAGGGGCACACTGCCAGAGGTGTGCCCCCAGCAGATGCCACCCCCAGATCTCCCCAGCTTCTGCATGGCTACCGGTTCGGGGAAGAAGCCACGTGGGGCTTCTTTTAGCCCCACACAGCCACTTCCCAGCGGTGCTGCAGCTATCTGGCCAAGAAGTAGCAGCGCAGGGTTACTTTTAGCCGCCCCCCCAGGCCAGCACCTGGGTCATTTGCACTCCTTGCCCCCAGGTCTGCCACTGCCGAGAAGGGAAGATATTACTCAATTAAGTATGATGACCTACAACAAAATTATTTGCTATGACAAATGCCCAATGTATGGCAAATGTTGATAGGCATTCAGCAATGTTGACAAGTGTAGGCAGGTTTGGGCATTTTCTAAATACCCAAACGTATTTTCAACACACCAGTGAATGCCAAGGGACTCATTTAAGTGACTGTCAATGCTCACATGTACTGTACCTCTCAGACATTCACCAAATTCTTCTGAATTGTCATCATTCATCTAAACATCAGACAACACTCCCCATTACATATGCATCAAGCATGTGGTCCACATGGGTAGGAAAGCACAAAGTGGTGCTCCTCTCAAAAGGAGAGCGGGAATTAGATTACTGAAACAAAACCTTCTGTACAAGTCAGATGAAAAAAAACAGAGCTAAAAAAAACAAACGCCAAAATATTGAAGAGAATACAAGTTTCAAAAAAGATCTATTAGATACTCATGACAACACCCATTGTCATAAAAAGCGGAACACAATAAGAACAGAAATGGGGGAGGGAATTAAACTGTACAGGATTCCTCCTGTACGTGCAGCTGTCCCTGTTTGCAGAGGATGCCGGAAGATTGGTCTTGTTGAGGGTTGGGCTAGAATCTCGCCACATTGCACCAAAGGACATCAGCAGCTGCTCAGGAAAGGAAAGGAGCATTGAAGTCCACAGTGCTGAGGTATTCCAACCAGTCCCCCATCGAGGGCCTCTCCTGCAGGGGCTGCAAGAAAGAACAACTTCAGGAAGCTGAGCCAGCCCTAGGAAAAACTCCAGGCTTCAAGAAATGGGATGCGGACCCCTAGGAATTGGAACAGCTCTCCTAGTTTGCAGAGGGAGGCTACCAAATGTTTGACGCAACTGCTTCAGGAAACCACATCCCAGGACTGTCACATAACAGTGCTTTATGTTCTCATTGGTGGCTCTCTGACTTCTGTTCCATTTTGCCAAAGCAAGATGACGAAGCATTCACCAGACAGCTGAGAGGTAGGAAGCCAGCAGTTTTTCCTAGGAGAAATCCCTCCCAATATTTGTTCCCTCCCAGAGCTACATAGAGGAATATCACTGCTTTACAGAGCCATTGTACCACTCCCCAAACCCACTTTGGACCAGTTTGCAAGCCCAGAAACCAAGAGGCAAAGACTGCTGTGCTCATCTGCTCCGAAGGCAATGGCTCAAGATCCCTGCTAACTGGGCAAAGATGCATTTTAAACACTGGACCTCTCATCTTTAGCAGGGGGATAGCAACAGGCCTTGTTCACTCCAACACAGAGCCTCTCTCAAAGTGAGTGTTACTTGTCTCTCTCCTTGAAAGTTTCTGTCCAGGCCCTGGCCAGCTGCCTGTTTTGCTGGGAATGTGCAGGTGGTCAGGGCTCTCCCCCCCCCCCCCCCGGACAGGGATGCCGACAGCATCCCCCCTAAGCCCCCATGGCTGGACTTGCCACTCAGGGAGGCCGCTGGAAGGAGGCGTGCTATGGCTTACTGGGGGTCCCTCCTTTGGGCAGAGGCTCCAGTGGCATTACTTCCACGCTTCCCTGGCCAGGCCTGCAGCCTGGGGCCAGCTGGGAGGAGATACACCAAGGCAGGGAGCCCTGCCATGGCCCAGGGTTCTGCGGCAAGGAATGGTTTGCCAGCACTGAGTCTCCAGCTCCATTAGGAAGCTCCCTGGGCCAGCAGCCCACTCCTTCTGCCTCACCCAGCAGATGGCTAGGAGGGCAGCGGCCAACAGCAGAGCTCCCAGGCAGCTGTCTTAAAGGGCAAGAAGGCAGACTGGAAGGGAGGGCAGACAGGCCAGACATTGCGTGGGGGGGGGGTCAGGGAGGGGCCCTTATCAGTTTCAGGGAGGAGAAAGGGGCAGATCCCAGGCAGGCCAGATCCCCTGAGGAGACTGCGGCAGCTGACCGCTGCAGGTGCTGGCCGGCCTGTGAGCCACGCAAGGAAGCCATGACTTGCAAGGGGGAGCTGCTTTTCCCAGGCAGACCCCAACCTCCTCCCGGGACCTTTCTGCACTCAACAACCCCGTGGCGGTGGCCGCAACCCCAGGGGGAAGACAGCTTCTTTAGGACAGAGAACAGTCTTCTCTTTTCTACTGCTATGTACAGCTTTTTGAGAATATTTTAAGGTGGTACATATTCTGACGTTAACAACCAAAATGGACATAGCTAACACTCACACCCGGCTCATCTCAACAATCATGTCCACCATGACGTGGTTAGCATTTTGCTACTTTGAAATATTATTCTGATCCAATCACTGCTTTGTTCATTTCTCAAGTGACAGGAGTCCAGAGCAAACTGGTACATCTGGGCATTGAAGGAGAGAATTAGGCAGTCCCTTCTCCTCTCATTCTTAATCTTTGCAGTTCCATTTGACATTTTTTTTTAATTTTTTTAAAATAAATTTTAAATTGTATTGTTTTAATAAATTGTTTTTTAATGCTAAATTCTGTATTTTATTGTGTCTTGTGTTGTAATGCCACCTTGGGTGCCTTTGGGCAGAAAGGCGGGATATAAATCCAATAAATAATAATAAGGGGTTTTTTGTTGTTGAAAACCGCTTTTTGGCAGTTAAACACCACCTTTTGGCGGTTAAAATGTCTGAATAAAAACACAAAACACTGCATTTTGATGTTTAAGATATTTTCCAGAACTTAAGATAGACTACTTTTCCAATTAGAAATAATACTGTGGCTGCATCCTCTGACACTATATTAATGATTATCATCTACCTAGTACACTTTTAAAGCATTTAAAATGTATAAAAATGAGCACTTGGATTGAGAATGTAGAACAAAAACACGTAACACCGCAATTTGCTATTTTAATCAAGAAGTTTTGGAAAAAAAATACTCCCCTAGACATATTAAAAGTCATCACTCAATACTAACCTTATAGGCAGTCACATCAACTGTACCACGTTGACCTTTGACAGAGAGGAGGAGGATCTCACCACTGGCTGGATATCCCGGCTCCACATAGAGGCTACAAGTGGAGGATGGCTTCAGGTAACGCAGCAACCGCTTCTCTTGCTGCCAATCAATAGCATAGCTGGGAGAAGAAAGTAGTCAGTTAATGCATCAGCAATGAGGTGCACAGACAGTGGAACAGAGTTGGCCCTTTCAGGGAGGGGCTATTTAATTGGCCTGTCTCCCAGAGGTAGAAAGCTACTCTATGTACAGAAGACAGACATTCTCAAAGAACAGGAGGAGGCAACTTAAAGCAGTGGTTCTCAAACCTTTTAGAGGC
>JAJKFI010035618.1:0-16199 GCA_029204185.1 Lerista edwardsae | reverse complement strand
TGCCAGTTTCAACCAGTTCTGGAGTGTGTGGTGTGAAACTGCAACACATGATTCTACGCCGTAGCGCACGGAACGCCGTTACCTTCCCACCAAAGTGGTTCCTATTTATCTACTTGCATTTTAGGTGCTTTCGAACTGCTAGGTTGGCAGGAGCTGGGACAAGCAACGGGAGCTCACTCCGTCACGCAGTCTCGAACTCCCAACCTTGCGGTCGAAAGCCCAGCGACAGCGGATTAACTCGCTGCGCCACCACGTCCCAATTTTAGGTGCTTTCACCACCTAAAATGCACCACTTGCATTTTAGGTGCTTTCAAACTGCTAGGTTGGCAGGAGCTGGGACAAGCGATGGGAGCTCACTCCATCACGCAGTCTCGAACTCCCAACCTTGCGGTTGAAAGCCCAGCAACAGCGGATTAACTTGCTGCGCCACCACGTCCCATTTTCCTTGGCATGCCAGGTGGCAATTTCTATGCCTGAAGCATGATGTTCCATCTATGGGCTGGAAGCAACTATCATAGAGCATTGCTTTCTAGAGAGGAGGCTTGTAGTTGAGGAGAGGCTTAGCCAGAACAGGAATAACAGGATTTGTTGTCAAAGATTCACCAAAGATGCAAGCACGGCCTTAGGCAAAACAAAGACATATATATGATTTGCCTGGGGGTCTTCAGTGGTGTTCTTAATCCAGACACCACCTAATTTGACCAAGACTGGTGAAGACAGAGTCCTGGATATTGTTTTCCATCCAGGGTTGTACCCTGAGGTGTATCAAGAAGTAACGAGATGACAATGCTTCTGGGCTCTTGCCTCACGACTGACAAACCGCAGGAAGCCCTGATGCTCTTACTCTTTGCGGGCAAAGATTCCAGCTCAGGAGGCATGATGCACGGCTGGCCTTGGGCCCCACACTTCTCTTTTGCAGCGCTCAGCCTCTGAAGATGAATGAAGCCTTGTGGAGTTGGGAAGCCCAGGGGATTTCCTGCAGTCTCAAGACATGGGCTGTGCTCCTGTTTACCCTCCCCAGCCGCAGATGAACTGGAGACCCTTCACACACTGGCCTCCTAGGAGAAAAGTGGGCTAGGGTGTGTATGTGGGAGGCAGCTGTGGAATATTAATAGTCATCCTTTGTGGGCGAGAGTGTCCCAGAACAGATGGCGAGGGCTTCAGTGCCTAGTGCTGCTGTCACAGCCGAGAGCCTATGCCTGACCAGGCAAGGGTAAAAACAGACAAGGCACAAGCAGCATGCCTCTTCCTGAAACCCTCCTACCAGTCTTGCTCTCGCCCCCCTGCCCACTTTTCACATGAACACGAACTCACATCAAGGGGGCACTTAAAGCCCCATTTAACACAATGCATCAGATGGCACTGGGAGAATTAGAATTCTTGTGTTGTTCATATGTGTCTTGAAAGAGTGGCACGGCAACAATCCAGCTCTGCCATCCTGGTTTCTTATTCATTGATTTCAATATATAGCTGGCCCACCAGTCAGAACATAGAAATTCCCTGGCTGGATCAGAACAAGGTTCCTCTTGAGCCCAACACCATTTGCCATCAGCAGAGCCTTTTGGGGAGTTCACAAATTCTCCTGAGGTGAGGGCCTTTCCTTGTCTCCAGAGGCATGCTGTCTTTGATTGCTTCTATGTGTATACAGAACCTGTGGATTTATTTAATCCCTTTGTGAAGCCATCTAAGCATATGGCTATCATTGCCACATCTAGCAGCAGCAAATGCCATAAGTTAATCACGTACTGTGTGAAGAAGTGTTCTGGGGTTTTGTTTTTGTCTGTCTTGAACCCACTTCCCAATTTCACCAGATGACTCTGTTCTAATATTATGATGGACTAAAAAGACAATTTTCTCTTTGTCCACTTTTACCATACTGTCCACAAATCTGTCAAGTTCTATCATGCCCTCCCTTAACCATTTTTGTGGTTGTTCAGTCGCTAAGTCATGTCCGACTCCTTGCGACTCCATGGACCGCAGCACACCAGGCAGTAATGTCATTCAGTAACGAGGAGACGGAACGCGAGGCGGGACTTACCGCCTGATTGGCTGCCGGTTCCTGACGCATCGCTGCCTTGCCGAGCGCCGCGCGGGCACCCCTGGCTTCAGAGGGGGTGCCCGCTTGCCTGGGGGGGGGCGCTGGGTGCCTAGGCAAGCTGCGGAGGGGCGCGCCACCCGGAGGGAGCCCCTGCGGCGGGCAGGCAGGCGGCGACGCGTCACGGGCTGCCTGTCAATCATGCGGTAAGTCCCGCCTCGCGTTCCGTCTCCTCGTTACTGAATGACATTACTGACGCCAGGCCTCTCTGTCCTCTGGCCAAACTTTGTGCCGGCCAGACTTTGCTGGCCTAACTGTGCCGGCCTAACCCCAGGTGAGGACTGTGTCCTGAGGAACTTTAGTGTTCCCCCTCTCAGCAACGCCACTGCAGGTACATGGTGCCTCCTTGCAATCCTAGCTGGGTCTCAAACTCTGCTTCACATGCTCCCTGAGGCAAATGCATTAAGGCCACCCAGTTCTGAAACAGTTGAGAACTTGCCCCCAAGTAGCCCAATGCCCACCATTTGCCACTCTGGATCCCAGCGTGAGCCATCCTGTCATTGCTCCGCTTCTGCCTAACACGTCCCATCTTGTGTCCTTTACAGGCCTCCCTAAAGTGATGTACATCAGCTACACAGAACTGACCATGGTGCCCACATGACTGGAGAAGAAGGGCACAACCATGGGGCAAAGCCGGAAGGAATGGGGTGGGTGGGACAAACTTTGGGGCAAATCAAGGGGAGGAGCTGGGGTGGACACATGTTGGGGAATAAACCTGTATTTTTACAACACTGTCTGCTTTCTTCAATCCAGTTTAGATGGAAGAGGTGTAGGAGCCGAATGCATAACTGTTCTGTAACACAGCTATGCATTCAGCTCCTACACCTCTGCCACCTAAAGTCTCAGGATACATTTGTACCTACCTGTAATGCACTATGCAAATGCTATTATTTATTATTATTACCAATTCAGAGGTAGAAATACGTCTTGGTACATGTGGATGCACTAGAGCAGGGGTCTCCAAACTTTTTAGCTGGAGGGCTGCATCAAATACCTGGCATGGTGTCAAGGGCCAAAAATAAATAAATA
This sequence comes from Lerista edwardsae, assembly GCA_029204185.1. NCBI lineage: Eukaryota > Metazoa > Chordata > Lepidosauria > Squamata > Scincidae > Lerista > Lerista edwardsae. Next base: position 13,075 of record JAJKFI010035618.1, on the reverse strand, counting down.
AAAATATAAAATAAAAATAAATACATTAGAGACAGAACTTAGATGGATGAATGGGCTCAAAGTTCCAGGATTCCTCCAAGCCCCAACACACACCACAGAAATATAGCACACACTTTAATGAACTCCTATTACCGCACCGCACAAGCAGCTTACTTAAATGTGCTGGAGTAAATATCTCAAAACCAGCAGATCACAGGAAAGGCATGTTTCACTCAGATCACTCAGAGCATGTTCTGAGATCCAGGAAGGCCTCCCCGACCCTCAGAAAGCTGCCTAAGGCCATCAGAAGGCCAAAAAAAAAAAATCACTTCCAGTTCTTTGGAAAAACTAGTGATATTTTTTGGCCACAGTGGCCACAGTGACCCATGCCCTAGTGACATCTAGATTAGACTATTGCAATGCGCTCTACGTGGGGCTGCCTTTGAAGACAGTTCGGAAATTACAACTAGTACAGAACGCAGCGGCTCGGGTGGTTGCTGGGGCACATCGGTTTGACTCTGTTGAGCCGTTGCTTCGGCGACTACACTGGCTGCCGGTTCTGTTCCGGGCCAAATTCAAAGTGCTGGTGTTGACCTTTAAAGCCCTTTACGGCTCGGGCCCAGGGTATTTGAGGGACCGCCTCCTCCCATATAATCCGACCCGTACTCTGAGGTCATCTGGGGGGGGCTCTTTTGACAGTGCCGCCACCAGGAGAGGTGAGAGGGGTGGCGGCCAGTAGGAGAGCCTTCTCGGCGGTGGCACCCCAACTTTGGAATACCCTCCCCTTGGAGTTAAGAACTGCTCCCTCTTTGGCGGTATTTCGGCGGGGGCTGAAGACCTTTTTATTTCAGCAGGCTTTTAGTTGCTGACAGGCTGGCTTTTTTGCATTCTTTTTATATATTTTATGATCCTAGGGATTAATTTGTTTGTATGTTGTATTTTTAATATTGTTTTTATTGTCTTTTAATACTGTTTTTAATTGTTTTTTATTGTGTTTTAACCTTGTAAATGCCGCCTTGAGGGCCTTTGTGGCGGAAAGGCGGGGTATAAATCAAATAAATCAAATAAATAAATAAATAAATTTTTTGGCCTTCCGGAGGCATTCTGCGTGCGGCCTCCCTGGGTCTGAGAACACTCTTTGCACACAAACCAGCTTGGCGGGTGCAGCCCATGTCAGCAAGGTCAGGAGGGCCAGAGGCTCATAGGGGACCAGAGGCTTGCTATGGGCTGGATAAAGGCTCTCTGAGACCCCTGCCTTAGGGCAAACAGGAATAATGTACCCCCTATCCTATTGGCCGTGTGGATGGTATGCTGGGGTTAAGAATGTTACTGCTGGGGTAAACCACCACTGTTTGAGTTGGTAAGTGTGAATGCCACCTCAGAGGTTAGGGCAGGGAGGACAAGAACCTGAACCCGTGGATGCTTTGGTCCACAAAAGAATTGTAGCATGTTTTGGGGGCACTGGAGTATTTGCGGGCTCCCTCTCTCCCTTGCCATCATATTGCAAAGAAAGGAAATTCCGTGTTCCTCTCAGATCTGAGGTGCAGGAAGTACCCCAATATGTCAGCCATCTTGTTATAACGAGAGCAAAAGGATCAGATAACATTGTCCAACGCGTTAACTTCCACGACCAGAGGCATGAGTGGATTACCTCAATGCTTGGGGCATTCCCCTAAGTGTAAGGGTAACTAACAGAGGAAAGAATCTGCCTGCAACTGCTTTGTGGCATGAGGCATCAGAGCCGGGTGTACCTTCAAAACACCATTCCCCTTACTAAAATTGGCCTCCATTGATTTACATTGCAATCCTAACCTGCACTGCAACCGCGATGGGACTGACAAAGAAAGAATCCTGCCTCTTGTGGCTGTGACTGGAACAGCAATGGGTACAGCACAGGGGCAGAGAAGCCTGCCCCTTAGTGGCTGTGACTGCAACTGCAATGGGGATGGCAAAAGAGCAGAGAAGCCTGTCCTCTCAGCTCTGCCTCCTAACATCCTCATCCACTGCCTGCACGGCCCAGGGCACACTTGTGTGTGCTGGCTGACACAGGGACTCGTTCTAGCAGGCCGGCATACCCCATTGCCTTATGGCACCATTGCAACACTCTGAGCCAGCTCAGGGAGGCCTGGGCCGACTCAAGCTGGGATTGGAATTGGGCTGCCCATTCGCTATGGTGTTACTTGCTGACCAACCCTCACAGCCAGTGCCCCTATACTCATCTCTCCCAAATCCCCAAGCCTCTTGCCAGTCAGTGCTCCCTGGTTCCAAAAGTTTGCCTAGTGGAAGCAGCATTAACTGAGGAAACATGTCACTCCATGAAGGTTATGGGCAGTGATGTCATTCAGGGGGAACGGACGGACCAGAACGGGCGTTCCGGATCCTAACGGGCTCCGTGGCTGGTTCCGGGTTCCCGACAAGTGCCAATCGAAAGTGAGTTCCTGTTCCTAAATCATTTGAATGACACCACTGGTTATGGGCACAGAAGTCATCTCAGAGATCGGGGACAGGCCTTTCTCAGGTTTGGATACGGCCCAAAGAGCCTAGCTCCACGAGCAGGGCTGGAAGGGACCACAGAGAAGCAGCATCCCCGATGAGGGTAGCGTTGGCCCCTTCTCGACAAACACCCCTTTCAGCAGATTCCCTGCTGCTTCCTTCCCCACGTGAAGGGAAGGCTGACCTTTTCAAATGCCTTCTCTAATTAACTGCTGGGTAAAAGATGAGGCTGGCAACTGATTCAAGGATTTTAGTTGCTCACTCATCTGTCTTCGAGCCAATTAATTACTCAATTAAGACTTCAAAAGTTTCCATAGGTAAAAGTTACAGGTGCCTTCCTGAAAGACTGAAGGAAGCCTGAAGGAGAATTTAATAACCAAATGTGATCACTCATCACTAGAAAGAAAAGGGCACTTTTCATGTTTTCTTATTCATTCCCAAAGATCACAATGTACTTAAACAAGTACTATACCTTCAACACACCATTCCCCTTACTAAAATTGGCCTCCATTGATTTACATTGCAATCCTAACCTGCACTGGAACTGCAATGGGACTGGGAAAGAAAGAATCCTGCCTCTTGTGGCTGTGACTGGAACAGCAATGGGTACAGCATAGGGGCAGAGAAGCCTGCCCCTTAGTGGCTGTGACTGCAACTGCAATGGGGATGGCAAAGCAATACTGAAGTCTTCCCACTTGAGCCTATGACTGGAACTGCAACGGGGATGGCAGAAGAGCAGAGAAGCCTGCCCACTTCTGGCTGTGACTCTCAGCTCTGCCTCCTAACATCCTCATCCACTGCCTGCACAGCCCAGGGCACACTTGCGTGTGCTGGCTGACACAGGGACTCGTTCTAGCATACCCCATTGCCTTATGGCACCATTGGAACACTCTGAGCCAGCTCAGAGAGGCCTGGGCCGACTCAAGCTGGGATTGGAATTGGGCTGCCCATTCGCTATGGAGTTACTTGCTTTTGCTATTCCTTGCAGCCCAAGAAAGAGGTGGTCTCTGAGTGTGAACGCTGCCATAACCTGAGGCAAATTTCTCAGCCATTTCTACCAGAAACAGCAAATTTCTACGAGCGCTGCAGCACATTTGTCTGCAGCACATGGTCTGCAGGTGTGCCACAGAAGCTTGTGTGTGGGGGGTCATACACAGTGATGTCATTCAGGGGGAACGGACCAGAATGGGCGTTCCGGATCCTAACGGGCTCCGTGGTTGGTTCCGGGTGCCAATCCAATCAAGACAAGTGCCAATCAAAAGTGAGTTCCTGTTCCTAAATCATTTGAATGACACCGCTGGTCATATATATTAGTAGGGCCATTGGGGGATGTGAGCCCCCAACCAGCAGTGCGCCTTGTCAAGTGTTAAAAACGGCCTTGAACATTTTAATGCCTTGTTGGTGTGCTGTGAGATGAAAAAGGTTGAAAATCACTGCCCTAAACCTTTACCGTCTCTTCCAACCAGAAGTGTCTCTCCCTTTATAGATTGGAGATTTGTTTTAACTAGGGTTATTTGAGATTGAGCCTGGGGCCTTCCCTGCACTACCCTGAGCAATGCCCCTTCCTACAAAGGATAGACACTCGCAGCCTCCCACTATCTCCTTCCATTCAACCCCCTCTCTGCTAACACAAGTCAGCTCCTCTTCCGTGCACGTGGCCCCCCCTCCCTGCAAGAGCTGCAACTGACAGCCGCCTGGGGACCAGCACAGAAGTGGCTCTGGAACAGCAGCCCCTCCCAGATGTACTCAGGCAGTAAGTCGAGTGGCAGCCCTGCTGGGAGAGCATCCTCTGCTTTGCAGCTGTGCTTCTCCTGCTGCTTTGAGAGGCACCACTCAGCCTGGGGAAGCGAGAGGCAGGCTTGGTTGGTGGCCCACATCCGGCATCCGCTAAAGTGGTAAAAGAAAAAAAGCACATGGGCGAGACCGAGCAGGGAATGAGTTCAGATAGCTCCTGCATGGTTGAGACAAGGCACACTTAGCGTACGCAAGCAGAATTGGGAAGAGGAGGAATAGTGGAAAAAATTAAGAGTTGCAAGAGGGCTTCTGTGTAACTTGATTTACTGACAAGCCAATTGTGTTGAATTGCCGGCTGACCAGCTGAGCTGCAGGAATGGAAGGGGTGTTTTTCACAGCAGGAAGATAAACCTGGCCATGTGCTAATAACCGAAGAGACTGCTGCTGTTAAAGCAGAGCAGCTGCAGGAATCGGCAAAAAGGGGTCTCCACCAAACAAAAAGGAATGGCTTCCATTGACCTCAGTGGTGTCATCCAAATGATTTAGGAACAGGTACTCACTTTTGATTGTCAAGTGTCGGGACCCACCCACCGGAAGTGATGTCATCAACCGCTGCTGCTGCCGCCGCCACCACCACACTTCCTGCCTGCCTGCCTCCTCACAGAAAGTGCAGGCAACGGCTGCGGGTGTGCAGTACGCATGTGCAGCTGCTGAGCCAACCAGCCGACAGGGCCAGCTTCGAGTGGGCAGGGCCAGCTCAACTTCTAGGAACCGGTACTCGCGTAGTGGTGCATAGTGGGTGCATGACATCACTGATTGACCTGGTTGGGAGGGGGGACCAAGAGTCTCCAAGCAGGGTCCCAGCTGCGTCAAGAGATTCTTGTAGCTTGCAGAGGAGCAGCCTTAGCCTTCACACACAGAAGAATCAATAGGAGGAACCATCAACTTCCATGGGGAAAGCCGTGATGGGCTTCACCAAGAAGCAGGACCATTTTCTGACCTGCTGCGGCATATGTGGCATGCCCTTTCCTACCTACTCCATTTCCACCCCTTCCATGTTCATCTTAGCATCTTCCAATCTGTGCTCCTCTTCTCAGTGCTGCTGACTGTAAGCACCTGCAGGCCGGGAGGGACCACTACCAGCTTCATGTTCGGTGCCACCCTAAGAATTGCCTGGCTGGATCAGGGTCCATCTAACTCAGCTCATCAGACAAGGACACCTGGGCAGCCCAAAGCAGGCTGTGATGGCCCTTATTCTCTCTGCCACTTGGTTTTCAGAGATGTTGGGGCTTTTGGATATGGAGGCTTCCATTGGTCACCATGGCTGGTGGCCACTGAGAGACTTGCACTCCATCAGGGGTCAGCACCTTTTTCTTTCTTTTCTTGTCACTGCCGCACTTCCAGGTTGCTGAGCGTCTCAAAATGGCCCACACACAGCTTGGCTTGAGAGGCTTTGCCTCTAGCCCAGTTTGCTGCATGCTGGATGAGAATGGTGGAGGCATCTGCCTGAGCAGCAACGCAGCGACTCCACAGGCCTGGGCAAACCACACAGCAAACTAGGCAGGGGGTGAAGCCTCCCAAGCCAAGCTCTGCACAGGCTGGACTTTAGCTGGCAGGCACGATCCAGCTCGCAGGCTGTAGTTTGTCAACCCTTGCTCTGCAGGAATAAATTTAGCACATTGACTATACAAAAGGTATGAAATTCACTCTTCTCCAAGTGCTAAAATTAGCACTTAAAGCCAGCAAGAATGGACTGAACTGGACTTGAATCAGTGGTTCTCAAACATTTTAGCACTAGGACCAGCGGTGTTATGCTGCCGGAATGCTGGGCGGGACATCCGGGTGATTGACAGCCTGCCCGTTGCGTTCCGCAGCGTTCCGCCATTTGCATAACGTATGCAAGCGGCGTAATTGGTTACGCAAGCGGCGTAATGCTCCGGAATGCGATGGGTGGGCTGTCGATAACCCGGATGTCCCGCCCAGCGTTCCGGCAGCATAACACCGCTGACTAGGACCCACTTCTTAGAGTGATAATCTGTCCGGGTCCCACCAGAAGTGATGTCATGACCGGAAGTGCCATCACTGTAACACCAGAGCCTGCTGCTTTCCTGAGAATGCAGCAGTAAGTTCGGTTATTTCTCAGCCATTTTCCAATAGCAAAGTAAATCCAGTGGTGGATCTGGGGGGGCAAGGGGGCACGAGCCCTGGGCGCCATCTTGGGAGGGGGTGCTGTAACCATGGTGCGCCCCGCCCCCAAAATGGCACCCGCGGCCCACCCAGGCCCTGCGCCGCATTCTCCTTGCTCCGGCTGGCCTTAAAGAGCCAGCCGGAGCAAGGAGAATGCGCTGCTGCCCGGCGCCCCCTCCCGCCGCTTAGAGTGGGGGACGGGGCGCTGCGCGGCGTTCTCCGCGCTCTGGCTGGCTCTTTAAGGCCAGCCGGAGCACAGAGAACGTGCTGCCGCCCGGCACCCCCTCCCGCTTCTCAAGGCGGGGGGGCAGGGCACTGGGAGGCGCTGCTTCTGTTCGCTCCCGTCGGCTCTTTAAGGCCGGCGAGAGCAAACAGAAGCGGCACCCTGGCCGCGTTCTGTTCACTCCCGGTGGCCTTAAAGGGCCGGCAGCAGCAAACAGAACGCGCTCCTTAGAGGGGGCGGGGCACAACGTCATGACATCACGATGTTGTGATGTCATGACGTGAGTGCCCCTGGGGCGCCTTTTCATTGGGCGCCATGGGCGCCATTTGAAGAAGATCCGCCCCGAGTAAATCAGAAAGAAAAAACGCCTGTTTACAACTTTGGCACAAGCAAAACAACCACACATCCCTCCCCTTTTCCAGCATCCCATTTTCCCATAATTTCAATATGGCTGCTCTAGGTGCTTCGCAACCCACCTGAAATTGGCACACTACCCACTGGTTGGTCCCGACCCACAGTATGGGAACCACTGCTCTAGATTAACAATACTGTATACTCAGTAGCCTCAAATACATCAAGCCTGTTTCCAAACCTTGTCGAACCAAGACAAAAAAAAAAAAAGAAAGTGAAGCCCAGATACAGCTTCCATTACATGCAACAGGTTCAGGACCCAGGCTTTACAGTTGTGCTGAAGCACAGCGATTTTTATTCCTAGGGGAGAAGAGAAAGGGCTGCACTTGCCTCCCCTCTGCAGCCTGAAGAGATAACCCCTTGCTGATTTATAGGTCAACTAGCTTTTTGTTACCTGGCGTTGCCCGGGTAACAAATTATCCCGAGCTTCTATTGGACATGAAAAGGAATGAATTCTACCTATCAGCTCAGCGACCCCGAAAACCATGGATTCAACACTCATGTCAGGCGTTTTCAATCATTTTTACATGGCACCCCTTGCCCGCCCTCACCCCTATGGGCGCTGGGGGGGGGGGTCAGACCCCCCCAGTGTTTGTTGCCAGGCTGCAAGGCAGGGCATTGCAGACGTTTTGTTTCACACCCCTTCTTGCACCCCACACCGAGGGGGGCCGAACCCAGACTCCAGTGGCGTCGGGAGCGTCGCCACTCATCTCGGTGACCCCGGAAACTACGGATTCAACACTGATTTCGTCCGTTTTCATGCAGGGGGTCCCCGCGCACCCCCACCCCAGGGGGGGGTCAGACCCCCCCCCAGTGTTTGTCACCAGGCCACAAGGCGTACGCCTGCCGAGTTTGGTGCCTATCGCTCCAGGCGAAGCATGGCGGACGTTTTGTTTCGCAGCCCTTCTCGCCCCCCACGCTGAGGGGGGGGGGGGCAAACCCAGGCTCCAACAGCATCGGGAGTGTCGTCGCTCGTCTCAGTGACCCCGGAAACTATGGATTCAACGCCAGTTCTCAGCAGTTTGACCGTTTTCACATGGGGTCCCCTGCGCACCCCCACCCCCGGGGGCGCTAGGGGGGCCTGACCCCCCGCAGTGTTCGTCGCCAGGCCGCAAGGCATGCGCGTGCCAAGTTTGGTGCCAATCGCTCCAGGCGTTGCAGAGCCTATGCGAAACATACAGACACACGTTTCTTTTTATATATATATATATATGGAAGATGTGGGGGAAGTAAATGCAGGTTTTCCTACAAAAACAGGGAGTGGGGGAGATATTTTGAAACCTGAAGGTTTACATTCTAAATATAGAAAATGACCTGGGGGTAAGGTCATGCTCCAAAGCTACCCCACTATGCACACAGCCCAATCCTTAGGCTTCATTTGAGGACAGCATCATGTCCACTAGCTTGGCATTCTAGCACTGACAACCAGCTGCAGAGAGATCCCACCCCCATCTCAATCAGTGGGTTATCCCTCATTGCTCCCTTCTTGAGCTTGCAACCCTCTCCTCCCATTGACGATAGCCTTCCGTTCTGCCCTTGATCCTTTCCTAAAGTCCCAGATAGTCATATTTATCTCTCACGCTGCAGACTAAGCTCCTCAGCTCCCACTACTCAATTCCCTCTGGAAACCCAGGTCTCTTAACCCGAGAAGCTGATCCTCCCCTCTCTATTTAAGCAGACAACAAGGGATGGAATGTGTGCACGTCATTGAAGGTCTATAACAGAGATGAGGCAGCTAGTTAAAACAGATGGCCCACTTTTTAGGCGCCAAGCCCCTCTCTGCAATGAGCAGACATGCAGGGAGGTGTGGGAGAGGGTATTTGCCAGAGACATGATGCTTTCCTCCCAGCTCCTACCCTACATAATATGGCTTTGCAGGTCTCAAGGAGGGGGACAGCTGGTGGCTAGAAAGCAGTCAGTCCACTGTCAGTCCAGCATTTCTGAGGATGCGCTATGAAGGGCTTTGAAAGGAAACTGTCGGCATAAGTCAGAAACGTCATCCAAGGCGGGGGGACACACCAAGGGCCTATACCACTTGAAGCATGGTGTGAAGATTTAATCCTTCCACAGGTACATGGAAGTTAATGCAAGCAGGGTTTATCGTTGAAGCATTTGTCGTTCCGAGTGGTAGATCACCCTCCTTAGGGCCATCTTTTGTTTGCTTCAATGATGAAGTGAACATAAACTGCCCCCAGTGAAAGCAAAAAAAAAAAAAAAGCAGCTATTGTATCTCCCCTGGATCTGAATCAGGACCAGAGGGAATGGGGTTAACCCTTTGCCCTGCCTTAATCCCAATTTGTATTCTTCATGTTCACCACAGCAGCCATTTGCTATGGGCTAGGAAGGAAGCACCCATTGGCATCAATAGCCCACAGTAGCCCTAGACTTAGAAAAGGGCACATCTAATAAAAGTGTGGTACCTCTGCACCACCATGTGGCTACATGGAGAACTACATGTATTGATAGGCACCGACTGTGTAGTAGAATACACACTGCCTTGCTGAGAAGCAGGGGTGATCGGGGGGGGGGGGCGCCAGCACCCAGGGGCACACTGCCAGAGGTGTGCCCCCAGCAGATGCCACCCCCAGATCTCCCCAGCTTCTGCATGGCTACCGGTTCGGGGAAGAAGCCACGTGGGGCTTCTTTTAGCCCCACACAGCCACTTCCCAGCGGTGCTGCAGCTATCTGGCCAAGAAGTAGCAGCGCAGGGTTACTTTTAGCCGCCCCCCCAGGCCAGCACCTGGGTCATTTGCACTCCTTGCCCCCAGGTCTGCCACTGCCGAGAAGGGAAGATATTACTCAATTAAGTATGATGACCTACAACAAAATTATTTGCTATGACAAATGCCCAATGTATGGCAAATGTTGATAGGCATTCAGCAATGTTGACAAGTGTAGGCAGGTTTGGGCATTTTCTAAATACCCAAACGTATTTTCAACACACCAGTGAATGCCAAGGGACTCATTTAAGTGACTGTCAATGCTCACATGTACTGTACCTCTCAGACATTCACCAAATTCTTCTGAATTGTCATCATTCATCTAAACATCAGACAACACTCCCCATTACATATGCATCAAGCATGTGGTCCACATGGGTAGGAAAGCACAAAGTGGTGCTCCTCTCAAAAGGAGAGCGGGAATTAGATTACTGAAACAAAACCTTCTGTACAAGTCAGATGAAAAAAAACAGAGCTAAAAAAAACAAACGCCAAAATATTGAAGAGAATACAAGTTTCAAAAAAGATCTATTAGATACTCATGACAACACCCATTGTCATAAAAAGCGGAACACAATAAGAACAGAAATGGGGGAGGGAATTAAACTGTACAGGATTCCTCCTGTACGTGCAGCTGTCCCTGTTTGCAGAGGATGCCGGAAGATTGGTCTTGTTGAGGGTTGGGCTAGAATCTCGCCACATTGCACCAAAGGACATCAGCAGCTGCTCAGGAAAGGAAAGGAGCATTGAAGTCCACAGTGCTGAGGTATTCCAACCAGTCCCCCATCGAGGGCCTCTCCTGCAGGGGCTGCAAGAAAGAACAACTTCAGGAAGCTGAGCCAGCCCTAGGAAAAACTCCAGGCTTCAAGAAATGGGATGCGGACCCCTAGGAATTGGAACAGCTCTCCTAGTTTGCAGAGGGAGGCTACCAAATGTTTGACGCAACTGCTTCAGGAAACCACATCCCAGGACTGTCACATAACAGTGCTTTATGTTCTCATTGGTGGCTCTCTGACTTCTGTTCCATTTTGCCAAAGCAAGATGACGAAGCATTCACCAGACAGCTGAGAGGTAGGAAGCCAGCAGTTTTTCCTAGGAGAAATCCCTCCCAATATTTGTTCCCTCCCAGAGCTACATAGAGGAATATCACTGCTTTACAGAGCCATTGTACCACTCCCCAAACCCACTTTGGACCAGTTTGCAAGCCCAGAAACCAAGAGGCAAAGACTGCTGTGCTCATCTGCTCCGAAGGCAATGGCTCAAGATCCCTGCTAACTGGGCAAAGATGCATTTTAAACACTGGACCTCTCATCTTTAGCAGGGGGATAGCAACAGGCCTTGTTCACTCCAACACAGAGCCTCTCTCAAAGTGAGTGTTACTTGTCTCTCTCCTTGAAAGTTTCTGTCCAGGCCCTGGCCAGCTGCCTGTTTTGCTGGGAATGTGCAGGTGGTCAGGGCTCTCCCCCCCCCCCCCCCGGACAGGGATGCCGACAGCATCCCCCCTAAGCCCCCATGGCTGGACTTGCCACTCAGGGAGGCCGCTGGAAGGAGGCGTGCTATGGCTTACTGGGGGTCCCTCCTTTGGGCAGAGGCTCCAGTGGCATTACTTCCACGCTTCCCTGGCCAGGCCTGCAGCCTGGGGCCAGCTGGGAGGAGATACACCAAGGCAGGGAGCCCTGCCATGGCCCAGGGTTCTGCGGCAAGGAATGGTTTGCCAGCACTGAGTCTCCAGCTCCATTAGGAAGCTCCCTGGGCCAGCAGCCCACTCCTTCTGCCTCACCCAGCAGATGGCTAGGAGGGCAGCGGCCAACAGCAGAGCTCCCAGGCAGCTGTCTTAAAGGGCAAGAAGGCAGACTGGAAGGGAGGGCAGACAGGCCAGACATTGCGTGGGGGGGGGTCAGGGAGGGGCCCTTATCAGTTTCAGGGAGGAGAAAGGGGCAGATCCCAGGCAGGCCAGATCCCCTGAGGAGACTGCGGCAGCTGACCGCTGCAGGTGCTGGCCGGCCTGTGAGCCACGCAAGGAAGCCATGACTTGCAAGGGGGAGCTGCTTTTCCCAGGCAGACCCCAACCTCCTCCCGGGACCTTTCTGCACTCAACAACCCCGTGGCGGTGGCCGCAACCCCAGGGGGAAGACAGCTTCTTTAGGACAGAGAACAGTCTTCTCTTTTCTACTGCTATGTACAGCTTTTTGAGAATATTTTAAGGTGGTACATATTCTGACGTTAACAACCAAAATGGACATAGCTAACACTCACACCCGGCTCATCTCAACAATCATGTCCACCATGACGTGGTTAGCATTTTGCTACTTTGAAATATTATTCTGATCCAATCACTGCTTTGTTCATTTCTCAAGTGACAGGAGTCCAGAGCAAACTGGTACATCTGGGCATTGAAGGAGAGAATTAGGCAGTCCCTTCTCCTCTCATTCTTAATCTTTGCAGTTCCATTTGACATTTTTTTTTAATTTTTTTAAAATAAATTTTAAATTGTATTGTTTTAATAAATTGTTTTTTAATGCTAAATTCTGTATTTTATTGTGTCTTGTGTTGTAATGCCACCTTGGGTGCCTTTGGGCAGAAAGGCGGGATATAAATCCAATAAATAATAATAAGGGGTTTTTTGTTGTTGAAAACCGCTTTTTGGCAGTTAAACACCACCTTTTGGCGGTTAAAATGTCTGAATAAAAACACAAAACACTGCATTTTGATGTTTAAGATATTTTCCAGAACTTAAGATAGACTACTTTTCCAATTAGAAATAATACTGTGGCTGCATCCTCTGACACTATATTAATGATTATCATCTACCTAGTACACTTTTAAAGCATTTAAAATGTATAAAAATGAGCACTTGGATTGAGAATGTAGAACAAAAACACGTAACACCGCAATTTGCTATTTTAATCAAGAAGTTTTGGAAAAAAAATACTCCCCTAGACATATTAAAAGTCATCACTCAATACTAACCTTATAGGCAGTCACATCAACTGTACCACGTTGACCTTTGACAGAGAGGAGGAGGATCTCACCACTGGCTGGATATCCCGGCTCCACATAGAGGCTACAAGTGGAGGATGGCTTCAGGTAACGCAGCAACCGCTTCTCTTGCTGCCAATCAATAGCATAGCTGGGAGAAGAAAGTAGTCAGTTAATGCATCAGCAATGAGGTGCACAGACAGTGGAACAGAGTTGGCCCTTTCAGGGAGGGGCTATTTAATTGGCCTGTCTCCCAGAGGTAGAAAGCTACTCTATGTACAGAAGACAGACATTCTCAAAGCACAGGAGGAGGCAACTTAAAGCAGTGGTTCTCAAACCTTTTAGAGGC
>JAJKFI010035609.1:0-39762 GCA_029204185.1 Lerista edwardsae | reverse complement strand
GAGAGAGAGAGAGAGAGAGAGAGAGAGAGAGATCTAGGCAAATCACTTTCTAACATCATTTGAAGTTTTGTTTCCCGGGTTGTTTGGTAAAATGGTCTAAAAATGATGCATTTCCCAAAGCCAAAAATAAGATAAAAAGGAAAAACAAAAACCAACGAAGGGATCGAGCCGCTTCAAGAGAGCCCAGGCCAGTTCAGTCAGAGCGCAACCCATCCTCCATCACCGGTCCATCATGCTGAGTATCATCTCTGGAGTGAGGTCTCCGTTGGGCGCTTCCACCGCAGCTGGCGGAGCTCCCACCGTGGCTCCTACAGTCTCTGCCTCGGGCTCTTTCTTGACTTCCACTATGATGTTTTCAATTGCACCAGTGCTCTGGTCTTCCACCTGAATGATTGCTGTTGCTAGTGAACCAAAATGGGGAGGGGGGAGAGGGGGGAAAGGGTCAGGCTCTCTCCAGACGGACTGTTCAGGAGTACATCTAGGATGCTGTCCACAACACCCCCTACGTGTGCAAAAGTCAGTTTCCTAATATTCTCCCTTTGAAGGGCGAGGATAGAAGGTTTAAGGCGTGGAGTAGCTGCCAAGATGGACTGTGTGTACTTGGGTGGGCAATGCCTGCTGCAAAAAGCCCGAGAACGACTGCTGCTGAAGGATTACAAGTGGCCGGTGTGTCCATAGGAGGTTCATGGTCCCAAGGAGTCATTCCCTTCCCCATTACCCTGCTTTGCATCATTGCTACAGACTAGGTTTCCTTGGTACAGGATCTGGACTGCCTGGGTGCAGAGGAATCTTCTGTTTAATTCTGAACACTCCTTCTGACCATGCAGCCCAAGCCAAAACGGAGAATTGAGATTACCAGATCCAGATTTAGGCCAAGGGAGCAAATCCACTAACAGAAGCTGCTGCTACAGACTCCATTTAACTTGAGTCTGGGTGGGTGAGGATGTCCTGACCGACTACTGTGCAGCAGAACCTGGGCCTTCCTTAAACAATATCTAGGAGAGTTGCCAGAACTGATTTCTGCCCAGGATAATTCAAAGTATCGTGTTGGAAGGCTGCTGTGGGGGGATGAATGCGTGTCAAGCTAAGCATGCACCTGCAGCTGAGCTCTGCCAATGAAATACCATCAGATTGAATGTATCCCGATATATTATTCACACTTGTTTAACTTGCATTTGAGAGATGGATTTTTTAAAATTTAAAATTTGAAGGTTGCCTATGGAAGAGTTCCCACAATCAGCTTGCATCCACTGTATCCTGATGTGTTTCTGTGTCAACCTTCATTTTCAGAAGGCCAGATTTTCTAAATCTTCTAAAATGAACCGGCCTGCCATTTGAACTGGCCTGAGCCAGTTCGCAAGACTAAAATGCTCATTAACATCCATTCCAGGTCATTAGTGAGACCAGTTGATCAGATTTGATCATGCAAGTTCAACTTTAGTTATTGGATATGGACATTTAGCAAAATGAGTGTTAACTGTAGTCAGGAGACGACAACCCCTATGTGCCAAGTTTCATACAACGTCTAGTATAGGATGGACTTCCTCAGGAATATCAATTGCAGCCCCAACCCTATCCTTCCAGCCTACTGGTTCCTAAGTGTACAGTGATAATGGCGCCCTTCTTTTGCAGTGGCCTCTTCCTCCAGGCTCTCCTGGGTGCCACCATCTTGGATCACACAATCCAAAATGGCAGCGCCTGGTAAGAGCCAGGAAGAAGAGGACGCTGGGGACAGCCTGAATTGCTTCCATGAGTTCTCCACAGAACCTAACGGTGCTGCAACTCAGTTTGAAAGCCATGGTTAGCCTCTAGTCTAAGATTCCTGCAACTTCAAAGGAAAGGGGCAGTGTGCCTCACATAAGCTACTGATAACTATCGGTTCCCCTTTCCCATGATCACCAGTTTTTTTTAATTCCTACCTTTATCTGCATAGTTTGCTCTCACAGTTCACCTTGCCAAATGCTGGACCCTCCATAAAGGATTCCCAACACTGGCCTCTTCCCCCCCCCCCAACTTGGCACTTACGCTGGGGCTGTTTTGGTTGATTGGCTTTGCCTGGCGGCCTTCCTCTTCGCTTTTTTGCTGGTGGTGGAGCAGGAGCCACAGGTTCCACTTCCGGTTCAGCCTCTATCTCAACCGCCGTCTCCTCCTCCTCCTCGTTATCATCCAACTCTGGCTCTGCATTTTCCTCTTCAGTACAAAAAAGGATACAGAGGAGAAAAGTCAGTCAGGGCAAGCCTCCATGTAAGTCAAGAACCCACCCCCACCCCGCGGGCAGAATCACCACTTCCAGTTTAAGCCTGAATGAAACCCAGCGCCAGTTCTTCATGAAATTCTGCACAGAACGGTATATAACACGATGGGATTAATTAAAACCGTGATTTGAACAAATCACAATTTTCGTAATTTTGGCCAGAAGTGTGTCACCCCCCCCCCAATGCGCATCACCTGGTGTAGCACCTCCTGCACCCGCTAGTGCTGCCACTGCCCAGTGCTTGGCAAGCGGTTCGGCTGCAGAGGAAGAGAGCCCCGATTCATTGGAGGGGGGGGGGAACCACCAGAATGGTAGGACCTGTCATCAAAGTGAAAACAGTCTTCCATGTTTCCTCTAAGACATTCCCCCAATGGAATGACGAGAAGGCAGTGAGGAAAAAGGAAGAGAAAGCTATGTGCACAGACCATGCTAGGGAAGAGGGAAGAGACAAAATAGATATAGAGTTCTGAAGCTTGGGGGGGGGGTGGAAAGGAAAAATGCTGGCAGAGAGCTGAAGTGGCCACTGTCAAGTAACCTGAGTCCCCAGGCAAGGCTGGGATAGTCCAGTTTGTGAGACAGCACATAAACCTTACCACTGTCAGAGGAGTCCTCTTTCTTGGAGCGCATCTTTCTCTTTCGGCCACGTTTCCCCTTCTTGGGCTCGCCTCCATTCTCTCCTTCTACCCCGTCAGGGCCTGTGCAGTTATCTGCGTGTCTGGCCATGGTGTTCTGACCAGGGGAGAGAAGGCAAGCATTAGAAGCTGGCAGCATCCAGTGAGAGGTGCTCAAGTCTGTTGCAGACCCAGCGCCTCCTAGATCCAAGTACAGGTTTCAACCTCAACACAAAAGCAAGGGCATGAATTGCCAAACCAGACGTCAAGCCCCAGCACAGGAGCTGGCTATAGGGACTAGACCAGCACACGCTCCTCAGCAACCCACCCCCAGTCAACAATAATGTACGTCCCAGCAAGCGTGTGACAGAGAAGATTTAGAGGCCCAAAATATTTTCTGAGGATCAAGACTGGAAGGTAGTTTCTTTGTCCTCAGCAAACCTCAATACAAATGCTGTCTTTAAAAATGGCAAAACTGCTGAGCGTGTTCATCTGCTCCGGAAAGCGGCAAGAGGGATTGAACTCCATCACGCTACGCCTTTCATAACTTGTTTGAGATGCTCTGGGGAAATCCAGCCCTCTCTATCACTATCTCTAGCGCCCTCTCTGACGTCTTTCTGGAGCAAGGCAAAGATTTACATTTTTTTTTTAATTTTCCCCAGGCCTTTTGATTCTTCCATGTGGTGAGCTACTGCTGTGATTTTTATTGCCTTCCTCCTTTATCTGATGCATTGTTCTAATTAGTGGATTTATGATTTTATTTTCACATGTGTCTCCTTGGCTACCCTGGAAAAGGCATACTGAAGAATGTGAAAATTTTCACTTCTTGGAACACTGTTGCTGGAGCTCTGTATGCCTCTCATCCTCTGGCTGCAGTTTACCATCTCCAGAAAATATTTTGTTCAGGTCTTAGGCCTGCACGTTACTTTGCTGGCTTTCATACCGCTTATTTTTGTTGCAATTGCCATTTGTCACTTGGATATTTTCTTTTTAGTTTGTTGTTGTGATTGGAATGTTATTTTTATTTATGTTTAGCACCTTGAATTTTGTTGACTTCTTGAGACACCTGGAGTCTAGTTTTGAGCTAGAAAGCTGACACACAAAACAATCTCAACAGATACACAAACGTTTTTTAAACAAACACACACACTCTCTCTCTTTGGGCAGAGCAGTGCCTAACATTCTGACATTTGTATTTAAAAAACCGCTCCATAGGGACAGCCACACCTCCAACACAATCAGAGCACTTACACGGCGTGTGAAGGTTTTGCCACACTTGGAGCAGACAAAGGCAGCTGGGACAAAGTTTGGGTCGTGGTAGCGCTTGAAATGCATATCAAGCAGCTGCTTCTGGCGGAAGGTTTTATCACAATGGCTACAGGCGTAAGGCTTTTCTCCAGTGTGGGTTCTCTTATGCATGATCATGTGCCGTTCCTAGAGGAACCCAGAACCAAAGTCAGTGAGAGCAAGGAAAGCATCACTTGTCTATAGCGCATTTTAAAGAGTTTTAAACAAACAAAATTTCCCCACATCTCACTCTGCAAGATTTAAGGATCACATTCTTAAAAGGATCAGAGTCTCACCTGTCGACATGCATAATCACACTGGTCGCACTTGAAACGCTTCTCATTCTTGTGAGACTTCTGGTGCTGGATGAGCGCATATCGCTCATGGAACACAGCATCACAGTAACGACACTTCTTGCCCTGCTCGATGTAGGAATGCTGCTTCCGCAAATGGACACCTAGTAAAAGAGAAAACAAGCCACATCTAACACTCGGCTCTTGCTGCTAATAGAGGTGCTCATACAGAGTCCACCAAAACTATATTAAAGTTCAGCTGAGTCAGCAAATCCCTGCACTGTTGACCAATGCTA
The DNA here is from genome assembly GCA_029204185.1 of Lerista edwardsae. NCBI lineage: Eukaryota > Metazoa > Chordata > Lepidosauria > Squamata > Scincidae > Lerista > Lerista edwardsae. Next base: position 35,021 of record JAJKFI010035609.1, on the reverse strand, counting down.
AGTGGTTTAGCCTGCAGTATTTTAGCTTTCCGTATTTGTTCTTCTTGTATCTGATTTTTATTTGACTTGCAGCCAAAGTCTTGACTGCATACATTGACCAGGAGTCTGATAACTAGTGCAGAATTTAATGTACTTCTCATATTGTAAATGTCCACTTTAAATAGCTGTTATCTCGCCCTCACAGGAAAACTCTAGCCCACAGCTATCTAGTCTTCATGGGGGAAAGAAGAGTAGACCTCCAAAAAAGAAATCCAGCGATACACAGAGCAGGTCATACTCTGCTCTACTGCTTCCACATAGTTCCAAAAAGGGCCCCGCCCTGACAGCTTACATGGCCAGACCAGCATAGCTTGAGCAGCAGGACCAAGTCACTTGCCTTCCACACATTCTCAGGGCCATTAAATGCCACCAAATCCAGCAGTGCAGTTGGCATTCCTCAGAGGCAGTGCCCAATGATTTCAATCACATCATCTTTGGTGAGAGGCTGGATCGTCAGCCTCAAGCCACTCACCCAGGTCACTCTTCCGCGCAATGACAGTGTCACAGTGGGGGCAGTGAAACTTGGCCACATTCTCTGTGTGCTTCTGAAGGATGTGCATCTTCATCGTCCCACTCTGGGTGAAGCGAGCGTGGCAAATGTAACACTCGTAGGGCTTCTCACCTTTCAGAAAAGAGGAGGGAGAGAAAAGTGGTTAACCCCAAAGGCAAATTAGTTGGCAGAAAAAGTCACTGGGGTGGGGAGGGAAAGAGGCATCACTTGGAGAAACCCCATCAAAGCCTTGTCTGGTCAAACACTTTAAGGAGAAGAGATCTTCAAGGGACACATACCAGACAACAGTAATAGGCATTCTCTCTTATCAGTGCCAGTGTCTCTTTTCCACCCAAATTCCCATTCCCACCATAGCCACTGGACTTTGACATCTGGAAACTTCAGGTTTTGAGGTCTGCCTTTCACTTAGTGCTTTTTCATACTACCACCATTACAATTCTCAGGATTCTCTAGGGAGAAGGAATGCTTGTTAAACCAGAAGGCCTTCCATGCAGACATGCCCCAAGAGAGGAGACAAGACGCTAGGCAGAAATATCTGCTAAATTTAAAAAACAAACATAGGTCCTATGGTGCATTCAGAATGAATGGCTGAAGACTACTGGGCAAGACTAATTCCTATGCCGGTTGAAACAGTTTGCAAAAAAGCAGGGACAAGTGTGACAGCAAAGGGGTTGGCAAGGCTTCTGCAAGCCCCCTAGTGTTACTGTAGATTCAAGCAATGCAGACGACAAGGGACAAGGATGGCCTTTCAGCAAAGCCCCCTTTTCTTCAGAGGCAATCCAGAGGTGCCCCCAAATCTCTGCTTTTCACCTGGGTTTGTACACAGCAAAGGAGACCCTGTCCCACCCCCAGGGCTGCAACATCATCCGTACCAGAATGGGTTCTCATGTGCCTCTTCAGTTTGTAAGTGTCCCTGCTGGCGTAGCTGCACAAGCTGCACTGGAATGGACGCTCCCCAGTGTGAGAGCGAATGTGGCGTTTCAACTTGCTGACCTGAAACCCCAAAGCACCACAAAAAACAAGATTAGTTATCTGAAGTGTTCACAGCAACCATCTTCCTCCCGAAGAACTGAAGTTATAACCATTTTCAGATCTTCTTCTCCAGAGTGAACTGGTAGGTGGGAGGCGGGCAGAAAGAAAAGCAGAAGATCTAATCACTGTACAGAAACAGTCTGCCTCTGCACATTTAGCAGCAAATCTGGTAGAGGGGCTCTTATGCATCTACAACTATGTGTGCTCCACACAGTCAGGATACCCACAGGATCAAAGTCTCTTAATACACAGAGCATCTGCATCAGAAGGCACCTCTTTTTGGACCTCTGACTGAAAGTGTGGAGGTTGGGGGCTAGAAAATATAATGGACTCTGGAATGGGGTCAGCAGCAAGATCCCATTCATTCCACATGCAGAAAAGGTGGTCTGAAAATGGTTTCCATGTCTGCTCAACGGAATGCTGAACCTTTTTTAAGACAGCAAGTTACCATGCTGTACCACAAATCACTTTTGGACAAGTAGTCCTCCACCACATACAATCCCCTGTAGTCACTATTTATTATAAATGGATTATCTTTAGACTAGATGCTTCTTCTATTGAACATGATTTAGACTGCAATCCCTCACACGCTTACCTGGAAGGAAGCCTTGCTGGACAAGACCTTAGTCTGACTTAGCAAGACTTTAGTCTCCCAGGCTCCTTGGGAAATATTCAAAGCAGGATAAGGGATGACACTTCTGAGAAAGGATCTTATGCAAGAAAACTTTGCTTCTACAAGCAGCTGAGCAGCCTGAGTTGGGAGCACTGCTTATACCTAAGGGCATATTTGGCCTCCACCTTGGAAAAGAAAATGCTTGAGAAAAACAGTTTGACCCACCTCCACGCTGGCATAGTCACACATAGAACACTTGAATGGCTTCTCGTGGGTGTGTTTGTAGCGGCGATGCCGAACCAACTCGCCACTTGTCACAAAGGCCATGTCACAGTCGGGGCACTTGTGAGGACGAGTACCTGCGGGGGCCAAGAGACTGGCATTAGAAAAGGAGCACAAAGGCAGGCAGCGGCTTTATTTGTAAGACAATTCCTCTTCAGACCTTGAAAGAGTGATTGAAATGGGTAACAAATTCACCTCCAAACAGGGAAAAAACCCCACCAGTCATTTTTAAAACTCTGAAGATGGTGGTGTGCTAATGGCCCAGTGCTTAAAAAGGCTGAATACCATAATGGCATTAAGGAATACAGCTTTTTCTAGTCCCTCGACTATAAATGATATTCCATTACTTGGTAACAGATCTATGTCTCGTAAGAAATCATCATTTTGAGCGCTATTTTAATTCTGTTTCCATTCCATTAGAAGCTAAATTTTGCAACTTGCAACAGGATCTAGCCTTTTAGATAATACAGAGACAACACAATGACCACAAGGACTAGCTCATATGCCCATGTAGGCAGAGGATTGGAAGGACTGTATTGACCACATAATCTAAGCCAGGGGTGTCAAACGTAAGGCCTGCAGGTTGGATGCAGCCCCAGGAAGCAATTTATCCAGCCCCAGTGTGATAACTGAACAAGATTTGCGCATTTTCTCTTCTGTCATTTGCAGTGAATGAGTTTCTGTGTGAGAAGAATTGCTGGTATTCAACTATCATCTGTGCAATGATGACACTTCTGGCTCTCAGCAGGCATCATGAATGCGATTCGGCCCACTACATGCAACGAGTTTGACACCCCTGATCGAAGCAATACCTGTGTGTGTGTTGAGATGGTTTCTCAGCAGCGTGACTGTCCGGAAGGCTCTGCCACAGAGGTGGCATTTGTGCGGCCTCTCATCAGTGTGGCTTTTCATGTGACGGTCCAGGTTAGAACGGCGTGGACAAGTATAACTGCACAGTTCACACTGGAATGTCTTCTTCACCCCTGTTCAGAAAAACAATGCTCTTTAGTAGTCTTAAATGGCAGCCCCTCCATACAAGCTGGTATGACTAGTCAGAAGCCCCAAGACAGTCTAGTTCAAAAACCTCTACTATGGAGCCAGGACTTAAGTATTTCCCAATCCAGCCTTCAACACTCTTCATTTTTACAAATGAATTTGCTCCATTTACTTTGAGGGAACCACATCAAAACAAGTCAAGGAATAGCTTTAGTAGAACTAATTCAGACCTATAAAGCAAAGGTAAACTAAACCACAGCAGAAGCCAGTTCTCTTACCCTGAAAATTGATCAGTTCAACCTGGAGGAAAATTGCTTCCTGACCCCAAATCTGGCATTCGGGGACAAATCAGACCCAAGGTCAAAGAGCATCACAATCTTTCTGGATGTTTACTTTAACCCAAGGGAGAGAGGAAGAGAAACAAGAAATGGATGGAGAATGGATATAACTGCCCCACAGCCCTGATCATAACCCAACAGGTGCCATAAAGGGAAAAAGGTGCTGCTGCTTTTAAACATCACACTGAGTTTCACTCTCAGAATTCACACCACAAGAATCCAGGAGTCACCCCTGGCTATAACCAGAACTCTGTGCGTGGCAGTTGATCCTTCAAAGAAGCGGGGGGAGGGGGTAGAGGACAGAGGCTCTTTCTCAACTCTAATGAGCCAAAATTGAGGCATTAAAACCAGTCAGAGAATCAGCTGCCATGACAAAGGGGGCTCTCAGCACCTGCAGGTTGATCCAAGGCAGTAGTGCCTAGTGATTAGCGTGCTTCGTCCCTTCCCCACTGTCCAGGTATACAGCTGAATGGGGAAAACCCTTGGTAGAATGTATCCACTGCCACCAGCCCAGGTCAGACAGAGCGGGGCAGTCTGGACAAAACAGCTGTCCCAGGAAACTATTGAACCTCAGTGGTTCCTATCAAAATCACTCTCACAGTAGCACCGAGGCAATGTGATAATCCACTGCACATCACCACACAAACAAAATGGGCAAGAAAAGAGTAATGAGGAGATAAGCTTGAGAGAAAATAATAAACAAGGTTCCCAAAAGGTACAATAGTAACTGACAACAGCCAGTGGAGTGGGATCCTGTGCGTCCCGCACCAGAATGGTTGCAAGTTATACTGGAGACTTTGTACGCATACTGGAAGGAATGCAAACAGGTAAAATTAACATAAGCCCTTACAAAAACTAGACAGACGTATTCCCTATCTTAGTTGCCTTAAGGATGGGATCTCCATCCGTTTACACTCACTTCTCCCATGAGAAGTTGTTCTATTGAGCTTACAGGCAACTGGAATGAAGAACCACTCCTTTCTTCTAGCCTGGAAGTTTTATCACTTGGCTGTAATGACAGCATCTGTCAATCTGATAGGAGGAGGAAGCCCAGCTGGATATCTGCCTCCCTCCTCCCAGGAGGAGAACTGGTGAGAACACAAGCCAATCAGCAAGCACATTCCTGATTCAACTTTGTTTGTCCCTCCTTAGGTTTATGGTAGTTTGCAAAACAAAAGAACAAGGGCTGCAAGTGGCTGCTTCCAGCCTGAATGCACAGAAGCTGCTGGGAAGCCTAAGACATAGGAAGGCAGACAGAAAATACACAGAAAGCAGGGAATTTGGGAAAACACAGGGATTCATCACACCAGCTATGTTTAAGCAGCAGTGTGATGTTTAAGCATCACACCAGCAGAAGATTTAGCCGAGAGGGTTAATGCCGCCGTTTGCCCGAAGATAACACCTGAAGATCTCAAGGTCGTGAGCTCGGGACTGCAGGAAGTCTCTGAGAGCGGCAGACCTTGCAGCTGTGGCTGATTAGAAGCTGAGCTTCAGCTGCCTCGTGGGAGGAGGAATGTGCTGAAGGTCAGCTGCGTCTCTGGTGTGAGCAGGGAAGCATCAGCCAGCAGAAGACAGACGGGTGGCTAAAGAAAGAAGGCTAAATCCAGAAAGGAAGATCTGAATGTGTGTAGTTCTTGAAAGACAGGACATTTCTGTAAATTGTAAAAACCTTCGGGTTTATGAAAAGTCTGCCTATGTAAACCGCCTTGAGTTGTAATCACTAGAGAAATCTAGTGATCTTAAGAAAGGCGGTATATAAATACATGTATTATTATTATTATTATTATTATTATTATTAAAAGACTTGAAGACCAGCAAGGTTTTTTTGGTTTGGGGCATAAGTTCCCAACCTGGGGGTGACAACCCCCCAGGGTATCAGGAAACATTTTTTCTCTTTAAGGGGAGTGGCTAGTCAGTAGTGATAGTGGCAATGGCACTTTTGGGTTAGCAGAACCACCACCACCACCTGAGTCAACAAAGGATTTTTGGGACCAAGTGATGGTGGCTGGAGATGCTACAAAACCCAGGATCTCAGCTCTGTTGTTGGGTAAGTCCCAAACCACTTTGTTTCCCCAGTGGCGGTGGTGCGAACCCAGAAATGCCACTGCCGCCATCACCACCAGCCATCCACCCCTCTTACCGCCCCCACCCCGCACTCAGTGGTTCCCTTACCTTGGAGTAAAGGTTGGGAACCACTGCTTTAGCTCCCAACAAGGTGTTCAATGCAGGCAATGTTTTGGTCCCGAACAGGCCTCCCAGAAGGTGCCTCCCACATACCTTTCTTTTTAATCTTTGTTGGCTTAGGGGGCTTCATGTTGCCCACCACTTTTTCCGCATTGACCTCAGACAGCAAGCCTTCCTGCTGCTCCTCTTCAAAATCATACACAGACACGTCCACATCTTTCCCCTCCTCAGTGTAACGAAGTTTGCTCTTTTTGGTTTTCTTTGTCTTTTTGGCTGGTGGCTGATAGTCTGGGTCCTTCTGCCAATTGGGATCTTCCTGTGGCTGAAGTTCACCTTGCTCCAGTGTTTCCACCTCGCCATTTGCACCAACTTTTACCACTTGGAAGCCTTCCGGCAACGGGAGGGTGTGGCAGATCATGGGCTCCCCCTCCTGGAGGCCTCCTTTGGAGACCTCGTTTTCATAGGCCCCCTGCAGTTCTTCCACAGAAGTGGTAGCAACAGGTACAGACACCGGTACGGGTACCTGGACAAGCTGGAGTTCACCAAGGTTTATAGGCTGCTCTTCCATGTTCACAACCTGTAGGGTTATTATCTGGGTGTCGTCCACGGTGGCCTCGGCTTCCTGCTGAACGGCACCCTCCATGACTTCTGTCTTCATCTGAAGCAGCGTCGTATCTAGCTGTTCCATCATCACCATCTGGACGCCACTGTTGACATCCTGCACCACTTCAGTCCCATCTGCCTGGTTGGGTGGCATCGAGCAGGCATCCTCCTCCTGCCCACCGTCCCGGCGCCTCTGATACGTCTTCCTTTCTTTGCCCTTAATGAAAGTTTCAGACTCCTCACCAATAGCCTCCACTGCTTCTCCTTCCATGTCACCTTCCTGGGGGGGGGGAAGAGAACGAGAGAACCAAAAACTCAGCTTAGTCCATGCCTTTGACAATTTACACGATTCTGACACTTGGGCAGTTTAATCAAGTAGGACACACTGTATCCGCTGAAAGACTGGCCAGAACCTCTGCAAAACTACAGATGCTGTTCCTTACACACTTTTTGATGTGCATCTACAATGTGAAATGAATTGTGCTTTGTTTAGAAGCAGGATTTGGGGAACAGTTCTGTAAGGAAGCCTGGTGGTGTGGAAAAATGGATGTACATTCAATTTCTATTTCTAATTGCACAAGTCCTACAGAGAAGGTGAATTCTAGCATGGGGGCCTATTGATTTTGGGGGTCTTCTCACACTAGGACCAGCCAATATTACTCTGAATGGACTTAAGGGGCAAGGTGTGCACCAAAAGATTAGCAGCTTCCAAACTTCAAGAAACAATCTGCATAACTGCTGAGGAACTTCTGAATATCCAAGTCTAAAACCACCACATGCTGCAGATTATTAGTTATACGACTCATTCTGTTACTACAGTAGATGGGGCAGACATACAACTCCCTACTGACTGGGATATCATCTGAGCACACCAAACAACCACCTGCAACTGTGCATTATAAGGGAAAATTGATGGAGGTGGGTTGCAGGGCCAATCTAAGAACATAAGAACATCAGAACAGCCCTGCTGGATCAGGCCAAAGGCCCATCTAGTTCAGCTTCCTGTATCTCACAGCGGCCCACCAGGTGCCCCAGGGAGGCACGAGACAACAAGATGCTTGGATCCTGTTGCCACTCTCTTGCACCCGGTACTCTGAAGTAGCCCACCACCAATGTAAGGAGGTTGAACAATCCATCATTGCCTATAGCCCACGATGGACCTTTCCTCCAGAAATCTGTTTTATGACTCTCCTTAACCAGGTAAAACTAAAGCCAATCTGAAATATCCTCCCCAATTTCTACCATCCATCTCATATGGTGAAAAGGAAAAATAAATGTTGCTGATTTTCAGAATGGTGGAGAAATTCTGCAAAGTGTATTGTCCCATTCCCCACCCCTAAGTTTCCTCAGAGTAACACTACATCACAATGCAACATCATTTATGGAATATTTGTGACTACAGAGAAGAAATCTATACTACTGGGGCCATAAAAGTAGCAGGAAAAAAAATGACCACAACCCAGGACAGTTGCATATCACTAATCCATGGTATGAAATTCTCATAATTTCACTAGAATCCTTCAAAATGTCCAGTGGTTTCTACCCCCTACCCCCACTTCAAATGTAAAGGCCAGAAATTCTGAATGTTAAATTTAGCACTAATAAAACATACCAAATTATTGGGTGTGGGGCATTTCTTGCACAGAGAGGCTCCAGCCAGCAGGGGACACTAATGTGACACAACATGCTTCAGAGCAGCGCCTCCCTACAGGAACACCAAAAAGCAACCCTCTTACTTTTTCTTCTTACTTTCCATTGGAAAGGCTAATTTTTGAAAGCTGTACAGAAGCCAACTTAGCTATCCAAATGCCAGTCACTCAAAACGTCTATTTTGACAGGAATGATAAAAAGGCATGTGAGTAGGCAACATGAATGCTCTACAACTGCTCAATACACTGTTTGTAAGAACATAGCAGGAAAGCCAAAAATGCTAGAGGAAGAATAAGGAAAAGAAGAAAAACACAGGAGCAAAAGCAAGCTAGTCTGGTTGAGATGTGTGAGTTGTTAAAATCTTATCCTTGAGATACAGGGGAGGTAAAAACATTTTTTTTAAAAAACTGTTAACAAGCCTTTTATTTATCTGAACTGGCATTTAGAAGTTGGGGCCTTGTGTCAAGTGGAAGCTCTTTAATTATCTACGGCAGTCATGCAAACAAATCCAAAAGAGTTATTCACCCACCTACCCAAGTTAGATCATTTGTGACACACTGACAGCTTGTGAAAGAGGGGCGAATCAACTTGCATTAAAGTATATACGTGTAAGTGGCTATATACACCTGGTCACTTTTAACATTTGAGATGTATGCTAAAACATGGACAAATCTTGTGGTACCTTAACTGTGGCATGGATAATATTGTAAGGATTTATTATTTCCAGCCACATTCAGTGGCTGGCATAAAGGAGGAGGGGGATTAGTTAAGATTCTCTTGTTAGCTATCATTTTGCTTCAAACATGTTAACTCACCCAAGCCCTTGGGATAGGTCATGACACATGTAAATCAGTCACAGGCGGCTGATTGAAGCTTACATGCTGGAGAGGCCCTGGGATCCACCTTGTCTATTTGAAACTAAGCCCAGAACGGCTGACAGGAAGAGTGTAGCATGGACATTTAGTACACAAGGTGTAAGGAAGGTATTGCCTGCTTTTTCTTCTTGCTATTCTTATGGCTCAACTGACTTGCTTTGTCCCTTGCACTTGGAAAACATTTTTCTCCTGGGAAACCAAATTATGCACCCATCCTGCATTTCTTGTCAAAATGATTCAGCATTATTACAAAACACTTTGCACAAATCCTTAAAAAAACTTATTTCACTAACAGCGTGACTAAGATGGGGAAAAAGTGTAAATCTAAATCCAAAACAAATGTTCATGCAAGTTGCCCCACTGATTTCAAAAGAGCTTATTTCCAAGTAAGTATATTGATGTTGTTAATGCAGTTCAAACCTGGTCATCCTGGCTCAGAGGCAGAGCACCAGCTTTTCACAAAGGTGGTTCCAGGTTCAATCCTGGGAATCTCTTAAGTAGGGCTGGGGAAAAAACCCTGTCTGAAGCCCCGGGGATCCACTGCTTCAGACAGAATAGGTAAAACCTAACTGGATGGACCAACTATCTGTTAGCTTTCTATGACATCTACCCAAAGTTTAAGAAACAGCAGGATAAAAAAGATCACAAATAAGACTTGGTGCAGGTTTATTTCATTCATATACTGCTTTTCATCATTATGCTCTCAATGCTTTCAAAAACAGCAGGCCCCTGAGGAGTTGCATTACAGCTTATGTAGAAGGTCAGCATTATAACAAAACAAAAACCATCAACATAAAAACATCAGCAAGCAAGATCAGAAAATAGCAACTGACAAAGGAACTTATTTCCAAAAGCAAACAAAATAAGATCGTCATAACTTAAGCATATGTTTAATATTCCAATAGAATAAATGGGACTAGAACATGCTTAGTGTTTGCTGGATTACACCTAAATTAGCCAATTAAAACCTAACCAGCTTGCAGTTTAACCTCACTTTTCTAACTGTGTTAGAAGACTTCTGGAAAGTTCAGGTTTGCTCTTGGAAGTGTCCCAAAAGAGGGATTTTCAGAGCTGTGGGGCTGGTATTTCTAGTTGTCTGTAACTTCTGCCTGCAAGAATATGATTGGAAACTATTTGCAAAAAGCGATAGGGGGAAAAAACACGAAGTACACATTTTATCTGGGACTAGGACAGATCTCCATAAGTCCTCCAAGAGGTATTGTGGAATATTGGGGCTCCAAAAGCTCAACCACAGCATTAGTTCAGTCTTAATCCATAAGCAGTCCTAGTCTATTTCATTTTTGTAAAATCTGCTTTCGGTTCAGTCCAGCCCTGCCAGCAGCATTCTTTCAATATCACAGAAAGACACTTCCCTGTAGACAGCACTGAGACTAAGCACAAATGCTCAAGGAGAACCTACCCCCCAGATTTCTTAAATTACTCAGCCCTGAGGCTGATCACATGGGTAGCAGTGTGGGCGGGTGATTTTGCTTGTAAGTGACAGCGCTTCACCTACTGAAGGCAGCCAGGAATTCTCTCTCTCTTTTTTGCCTACACTTCTGGCACAATAAATCATTCCATATCTTGCCAGGTCAGCTCATGTGCCTGCATCTGGGGGAAAGACAAGGTTTCCACTGCCTGATTTATCACTGCACAGCTGAAGGCTGCCTAAAAAAGGCAGGAACAAAACAAAATATTGTATCTAGTCTGCTTAATACTGTACACCCCTTTCACAGAATTTAGAGTTCTCAAACAGCCCAGGGACACACCTACTGATAACCCTCATGTCACTCTCTCTCCCCCCATTATAGATTTCCAAGTTTATCATTTTGGTGTTCATGCACAGGCATGAAAGGGCTGGGCTGGCAAGTATAGGCTGTTTTGATTTACATACGTTCCAACTTCTGGACAAACCTCCAGAATGGAAATGCCAATTCTGCCGCCACCACCACCCAGCTTGTGACTTCCTTAACTGGGCCAGTGCAAACTATTATGGCATTACAGTACTAGTGATAGAGGAAGCAACCACTTATAATATTTGTTCATATCCAAAAAGTCACATTCAACTGTTTATATCCAAACAGTAGAATTCAGGGAAGTCTTCAAGTTCAGAGTTGAAATACTGGGTGTGGCCATCTAACCCTTAAGGATCACAATGCAAAATATATGATTTTGCTGCCCTGCATGCAGATAACCATGAACTACCGTACACATTTTTTAAAATAATTAGCAAGCTTTCTTCTTAATTATCAAAATCAGGGGAACCGTGAGCTAAACTGGCATTCATTATCATCACTGAGGTCATTTCCAAAATACAGCAACTCAACAAAATGTAGGCAGTCAAAATCACCCTGCAAATGTTATTAATAAAATCATCCAACACTGACTGTACTTATGGCTTGAGCCTAGTTTCCAGAACAGAAAGTATTCAGTTCCAGTAAGACTTACTTATCTAAAATATTCTTTGCTACCATCCTAGGAAGAGTCAAACCTACCAATACAGAATGCTTTGCAATGTGACAAAAGTTTATAGTAATTCATTATAGCAAATCCCTTTCTCTGCACAATAGCTTGCTACCAGTGGGGTGTAGTGGTCACAGATGTGATTTGCTCTCTTCCCTAAGATGCCTTTTAAACAAGAATTCCCAAAATATTAATTGGAGATTACACAAACTCCTAGCTTTTATTAAACCTAGCAGCTAAGATAGGTAAACCAAAGACAACCAACCTCTGGGAGCAAAATTGCCAGGAGCAACCAGAGGAAAACCAATTGCTGGGAGCAAAATTGTGACACGTGTGTGTGTCCTTCACATCATACGTATAGTTTTCCAGAGGCAATTGGCTGTCCATTCCTAGACACAGGATGCTGGACTGGCAGGGTTTCTCTTACGTTCTTAAGCATCACACAGTTACGCAAAAATACTTTTGCCTTTTTAGCAGTACTGATTTTAAGATTCACATTTCTCAAGATTCCTTGAGCCTGGAGTCAAGAGAATTGCAACACAAGCTATTTTGCTGGTACACTCTAGCAAAACTGAACAAACTTGATTCAATAAATTGATTTTCAGGATTGGAAGTGTGTTCTTCCTCACAGATATTAATCATATGAGGTGGAGTTGTCGAATCACAATTATTTGGCTCAGACAGCAAGAACTATTTTTGCAGTAATTAGCCATATTATACATCTGAATCCTATGGTGGTGGCATTCCACACAATTTAAGATCATTCTGTTAAAACATTTAATAATAAACTTATCTATTGTAATAACAAAACCTATTTGTCAGCCACTAAAATTGTCTGGGCACATCAATGGAAAATTTCTTCTTTTCCTTTGGTAAGATAACTGTTACTGAAATCCTCAGACACTGTGGAGCTGGACAAACTGATTAGGAGCACCAGAGAAATTGATCTGGCGGATCTCTGAACTTTTTAGAGAAATGGGACACTTTTATATTGGAATACACAAAGTAGACAAATACACTAAGGAATTCATTTTTGTCAACATTTTCTTTTGTTTAAAAGATATGATATCTGTTAACACCACATTAGAAACAAGTTACAAAGAAATCTCATTCTAGTGACAACTTCAGAAAAATCCAGGTAAGGAGTTAGTCCTCCAAACCCAAGGAGTAAACAAGACCTTCCATCTGCTTCACTTTTCAAAAGATACATTCATTTTTAATTAATGAGGTCCCAATCAGATTCAACTTTCCAGTGCCGATGCAGCCATGCCAACAGGGGAGGCAGTCACAGAGGTCTCCTCACGGGAAGGAAGCGTTTGTTCCTTTAGCTCAGGGCTGCATTACAGTTGCATTGGTGCTGGAAAGTTGGATAGGATTGGGCCGAGACAGTTAAGGACAGTGGCCTTGTTCACCAGCAAGAAACTGTACCTTACTGGTAGCAAATATTCTATTCAAACTGAGAGATGTCCAACTACATAAAAAAATGGGGGAGAGATTGTTTCTTCCAAGTCATGCTGCAAACATATGCAAGGTTTCTTACAATTTAGTCCTGATGATTCATGTGTGCTTTTATGGCAGAACCTTTCTGTTGTGAAAATGAACAGCGTCCACTCACTGGACATTACTGTGTGCGACTGCTGATGTATGGCTAACGCACATTACATAGCAAAGGAGAAGGTAGGCCATGTGACTTACAGAAACTCTCTGAAGAGAGCAGAAGGGCAAGAGGTCTCTGCTGCCCAATGAGGAGTTCACATGCATTCATGTGGCCTTGATTCATGTGCTACTTGGGGAAAAAGGAACTCTTGCTCCTGCTGTCAGATTACCCCATGATGCAATTTTTTAAAAAGAGAAACGTCACTTACGCAAGGGAATTTGTGTCTTAATGACATATTCTAATAATAGTAACAGTCAATTAACCAGCATCCCAAGCTAATATGAAAGCGTGTATACATGCAAGGCATCACTTGATAGTGTAATTAGACATATTATCTTGTTTGGTTGCATTGTTTCTAATTTTATACACTGTAAGGTGCCTGGGGTCTCAGAAGGGCGGAATATAAATGTTTAATAAATAAAAGTGACTCTCAGTAGTTTTCATCACAACTAGAAAAACTCCAAGCAACTAACATTTGTAGCATTTTCCCAGCCCTTGTTTAAGCCCAGTGCAAACTTAAAAACAAATTTTGGAGAAAAAATTGCATCTGAAAGGTAATTCAGAAGTGTCGAATTCCTCTTATAAAAAGAATACAGAAAGCTTTCCCTGACTGACAAGTAGTTTCCACTGAAGCAGAGAGCACAGAAGCACTTTCGAGCACTAGCCCTCTCAGTTGTGCCTCCTCCTTCCATATTTAAAGAGTTTCAAATAAAAACATTTTTGTATTAATGGAGCCAATGATAACCAAAGGCAAAAATGGGTGTTTTGGTCTCACCAACTGTATGAGCCATCAGGTGCCATTTTGATGTTAACAATGCTGCTGCCCAAAATCAGAAGACTGACTTCAGTGGGCCTAGTCTGAGTAAGGAAAATGCTGCATTTTCTAGCTCAGTGGCACCTATAGTTCATGAATCCATCTTCTAGGTTACAGAGTAAGGCCAAGACCAGATCTCAATATTTTAACTTTTCCCTTTCCTAAATTTAGCTAGGAATGAAGTTGAAGCCTGTGCAAAGAAATAATTATTTTTGTCTCAGCATATCAGATTTTTTTTTTGGGGGGGGGGCCCTCAAAAGTCACGCTCAGAAATCTAAGCTTGAAAGCAACTGGGAATTACTACAACTCAATGGTAGGGTACATTTACACACAAGGTCTCAGGATCAGACCTTAGTATCTGCTCAAGTATTTGAGAAGCTGCTGCCAATGACGCTAGACAATGCTGGGCTAGATGGACCAACACTGTGATTCAGTATAAGCTTAATATGCTTAAGCCACTTGTGTACCCTTCCAGTAACAGGAATGGGGGGGAGCTGTCCTAGGTTCTAACTTCACCTAGCCCCAAACATCTTCCCAATTTAGAGCTTTTATAAACTGTCCTTCAGCAGCAGCCAACAGGAAAAGAATCTGTAGAGAAGCAACACCACACAAGATGTCAATACAAAAATAATGTGTCACCCAACATTACAACGCACAAAACAGTTGTCACTCTACCATGCTTCCACTCTAAACCAGCAACACCTAAACTTTGGAAAAGAAAATTGTAAGAGGCTAACAGGTTGCGCAACTTTTCTCTTGATCAGGGATAGGGAACAAGCTCTGCAGCACGTGTTCCACTCTAATGAAATTAAACAGGATCCCTCATGAAATTGAACCAAACCACTCTCAACAGCATCAGCCGCACCTCAGCGTATCCTGGATGACTGACAGCTCAGTTCATATGACTGCCAGCAAGACAAGCAAATAAAACCCTAGAATCCTTCTCACATTATCCTAAACACCTTTACATACTGCCATTCTCTGCTCTCAGCTTTGTTGAGATTATCTGTTAACAGTTCACATCCAACACCACCATTATGGGACATTCAAGTGACTATATAGGTCCACAGCCAGGACAACAAGAAAAGTAGTCTAACAAAACATACAAAAGCTATTCACACCTACAGTAAAGTATTTGATCTGCCACTAGCAGCTAAACTTTCCAGAGCAGTTTTTCAACACAAAAATCCAGAAGTTTCCGAAGTGTACAGTAAGTTAAGGGGATGCATACAAGAACCCCAGATGCCACACTAGATATAACATGTGGCTTTGGAAAGTTTATGCACAGCAAACAAGTTACCCTAAAGAATACTATGAGTTGGTGCTATGTTGAATGTTTTTATTCAGAGCAATAGGAGATGGCTTTAGAGATAAAATCTGGCAAGTTCATAGTCCACTCTGTCCCTCATTCTGAATGATCAGGGTAGCAAATTAGCTCTACAACAACTATGTAAGGTTGATAAGGCTGAGACCAATAGCCCAGGGACACCTCAGAGAACTTCAAGATTTAAGTGAGGTCATCCAAACTCAGCACTCAAGATTAGATTAAACTGGATCTCTTGACAAGAGATTATATTGCGCAGTGGGCACATGCCTGGAGATTTATCAGCAAAGAAACTGAAGAACGGAGTGAAACTCTGATGAGGAGAGTTGGATCTCACCTTATTTTTCAAAGTTCTCTGTGTTCATGTTAAATGCTTAATACAGGGTGTTCAGAAAGTCACTGTGCACTTTTCATAAATAAATATACATAAGTGCACAGTGACTTTCCGAACACCCTGTATTTTTATGTATTTTATTTATTGTGGTTACATTGTACTCTTCTATTCTCTGCAAGCCATCTTGGGCATTTGTAGGCATAGGAAAAGTGGAATACAAAATTTTCAAATAAATAAAAAGGCAGGGCACGGTAGCCTACCCCATGAAAATATATGTAAGTGCATTTTAAAACATTCCAACCATGAGGGCTAGAGACTCATTTTAAAATAAAAAGAGATACAGTCTCTCAAAAATTCTACTTTTCTATACATTCCTTTCCCGTTACACTTATATAAATAAGCTATGCCAATCACTGGGGATTCTTGTCTTAAATATTTATTTGTGCAAGCCAAACAAAGCTCAGTATTTCTTTAGATTGTGCAGGGTGACTTTACAAGAAGCACTATTTATTACATTCAAGATTTAAAGCCCATGCTTCCCCTCTCATTAGGAGGTGTTTGAGGCTGGTACTGGAGGAAAGATTAGTACCGGAAGAGGGTTCATTTCCTCAGAAATGTACAAGTTGAAATGAATAAAGGAACTAGATTTATAAAGCAGATTCTCAAGTCGTTGCTTTTGGCTCTGCCATTCTGACTGTTTCATAAAACACACATGGTTCCATCAGAGGGTACATCGGGTCCTTAACATTGTTTAACTGAGAATACAACACAATGATGGCAGAATTACAGATTCACTCAAGACATTGTCTGATTGCTTGCAGCGGTGATTACTGAAGGTGAATGCATCCAGGCTAACATGAAAGTTCAGGACACTTTAAGCCCAACAGAGGTGGAGTTCAAAAAGACAAGTAGCAACAGTTTGCTGGCACAGTTTGGGTGGAGGTGGAACACAATCCTTGGCAAGTCTGAACTCTGTCTCACAATAAGCTTTCAGCTGCCATCCTATTACTTACTTGACTTGGAGTAGGTCCCACAAACTCTGGCAGAACATAATCCAAGTAAACATGCGACCAAAACAGAAGAAACCTATCTTATGCACCATGTAGTCATAATTAAGCCCCACTGATTCAGGGAACTGAATGGAGCACAGTTTCACACTTTTGCTAGCTTGAGCCTACCATCTAACATATCTAAAATGAACTCAAATGGACAATGCCATTAAAAGCAGCCTGGATCAAGCTCCCCCTGTTCCAAATTCATCAGCTCTCCCTTACTGTTTGGTATAGTTTACTATGTGCCCACAGGCTACAGAAGAATCATTTAAGCAGCACATGATGCCCACCTGCTTTAATGGCAAGAAGAAAAGTTTAAGAGAAATAAAAGAGCTTAACCTAGAAGTCACTTCTATAAAAATGTGTGGTTACTTAGAAGTGATTCACATGTGGAGTGCGACAAAGTGCACCAACTGACCACAAATGTGGGCGGCACTGCAGAACTGTAATTATATATAATGTGTAAGGGATTCTAGACTGGGGCAAGTTTCCAGAATTATAGGACTCCTCTAGTATACAGGAATACAGAATCACATTCATAATTTGTATTGTTTTTGACATGACACAGGCTGAATCTTGGACATTGTTGTACAATATAATCTGAGACCAACAGATGTGAGAATCATCAAGGCCCTGCTCCAACTACAATAGCTATTTTCAATCTTTTTAAATCTCATGGTGCACTGACAAGGCACAAAATTTTTAGAACACACTTCAGTTCTTTGACAATTGGCAAGGTACACCTTGCTGCCACGCACGTGTGTATGTATGTTCCAGCATAACTCTGGAATACCTGGAGCGATTTACACCAGACTTGGTACACATATGCCTTACATGCTGGAAAGAAATACTGTGGGGGTAAGACACCCCTAACACCCCTAGGGGTGGGAAGGGGGTGACATGTGTTGTTGTTGTTCAGTCGCTAAGTCGTGTCCGACTCTTTGCGACCCCATGGACCACAGCACGCCAGGCCTCTATGTAAAAATAATCAAAAATGGCTGACAGTGTTGAATTAGTTTTCGGGGTCGCTGAGATGAATGGTGAAACTCCTGATGCAGTTTAAGTCCAAGTTCAGCCCCCATCGGCATGGGGGGTGAGAAGGGGTGAACAATAAAATGTCCAAAATGACCGACATTAGTGTCAAATCCATAGTTTTCAGGGTTGCTAAGCTGATTGGTGACATCCCGATGACATTTAAGCCCACGTGTAGTTGAATAGAATGAACAGAACTCTGTAGAACCTTCTGGAAATTTTTAGAAATCATTATGCCCCAGTCCTGGACTCCAATCAAATACTTGCCATGTTACTAGGCATAGTCACTGAATACAAGGCTATTGATACCGTAGTAGATGCCTATGAGGTCGTCAATTTCCCATCAGACTTCCTAAACTCACTTGATCTGGCTGGTCTGACACCACATCGTCTTTTACTTACAGTGGAATCTCCAATTATTTTACTATGGAACCTTGGCCTGCCAAAACTTGGCAACGGCACAAGGCTGTGTGTCAAGAAGATGCTGGGTACTGTAACTGAAGCAACTATCTTAACAAGAAAGGGAGAGGGTGAAACAGTTTTTATTCCACGGGTAACACTCATTCCGATGGATCTCCCTTTTAACTTTAGGGGATTAGATTGCAATTCCCAGTGAGACTTGCATTCTCGATTACGATCAACAAGTCACAGGGGCAGTTTATCAAGTACTGCGGAGTGGATTTGAGATCGCCATGTTTCTCCCACGGACAACTTTATGTTGCTTGCACAAGGGTGGGTTCACCCAAGAATGTATTTATTCTTGCTCCTGGAGGTGAAACTAAAAATGTTGTTTATAATCAGGTTCTGAGTTAGATTAATATTATAGTGAATTTGTAAAAGATTTTACTTTGTAATTTTTATACTGTACTTATACTTTTAATTTCCTGTACACAAAATTACTTCGATTTTACACTATAGATAGAATTCATTCCTTTTCCTGTCTAATAGAAGCTTGGGATACATAAATACCCAGGCAACGCCGGGTATGGACAGGCTAGTAATGAATAAAAATGATTACTTGTGTTTAATAAAACTAAGCCCAACTCATAGTCTGGTGTCTTCATTGGGGGTGTAAAAGTAATAGGTTACTCAGAATGCTAGATGCAGGGAAGTGGCAGTAGGATGCAAGTATCTTGTCGAGTGTGCTCCCTGAGGCATCTGGCGGATCCCTGTGAGATTCAGGAAGCTGGAGTAGATGAGTCTTTGCCTGACCCAGTGGGGCTGTTTCTATGCAGAGCAGTAAAGGATCATGATCTATGCATTCTAGCAAGTTAAGTCAATGTCAGAAGTCTTGCATCACTGTGTGGCATATGAATATTGAAAAGAGAGAGAAGGATAACGTATTGGCCCCAATGACACTCCCACCTTCCCTCAGGAAAGGCAGCCCACTGGTGTGGTAGGTGGAGAGACTCAATCATAGCTAATTAGTTAAGGGCATCTAATCCTAGGGGAACACACTATCCACAGAAATATATCCATTAACTTCACACCAGCAGCTGCAAGAGCTTGACATATACCAAACTGCTCAGATTCAAACTGTCACTGCACAATCTCTCTCTCTCTTTCTCTCTAAAAGGCGTCAGAAGCAAGACCTAAAGAATCAAACAACAAGCTGACAAATGCCAATTTCTGGTGTATTCTCTTTGTGACACTGAGCTGGGCTCTCCCTACTAAAAAGCAGAAAATCCTACAGAAGGATCTCTAGAAGGAAAGAGCACAGTGGATTGCAATGTCAGGGCTAGGAGTCCCCGCCCCAACCCACAGCAAACCTTCATGACTTACTTAGGGGGAAAGAGGTATCCCTACTGCCTCCCAACTGAGTGGTCTTAATTTCAGTCAATGTGCATGGGGAAAAAATAAGGATAGTGGACTCTCGAATAAGGATTGTTGGGGGCAATGTGGGTGGTGCGCAATCAGAGCGAGGGGGGTGGGCTGGAGGCTGAGGTGTTTGGGGGGCAACGGATCTCGAGAGCGCCAAGCCGCCCCCGAAAACGATTTTAACTCTCCAGGGCGAGAGAGAGGAAAAGGGGAACCCGGAGCCAGCTCGTCCTCTCCCGTTCCAGGGCGGGCGGGCTGAGGAGCGCGGGCGTCCCCGCCTGGCGCTCGCCCGCGCTGCATGGCGCTGCAGCTCAGCCTGCCTTGCAAGAGGGAGCTCGAGTCCCGATCTGGCGTTCGCCGCGCCTCTCACTCCGCAGCGCGCACAGCGAGAGCAGGCGGGCAGGGACGGACAGACGGGCGGACACGCAGGAAGGGCGGCGGGCCGAGGCCGGCGGCGAACAGCCGCGTCGAGGAGGAGGACGAGGAGAAGGCGGAGATCGGGGCGAGAGGAGCGAAGGCAGGAAGGCAGGAAGGAAGGCGGGAGGGAGGGAAGCGGCGCGGGCGGGGAGGGGGCGCGGGCAGCGGCGGCTGGTGGGGCGGGAGGGACGGAGACGACGGCCCGACCCGGTCTCGGGAGCGCGGCGGGCGGAGGTTTTGGCGGGGGCGGCCGCGCTCGGCGGCTCCCACAATGGCGGCCGCGGTGTCAAACGCAGCGGGTCGGGCCCGCGGTGGCGCCGAGGACCAGGCCGTGCCCGCGGCCGCTCCTCGGGTCCGCCTCTGCGCGCCGCCCAGGCCCAGGTTCCGTCAGCGGCGCTGCGCCGGGAGGCCGATGGGCGGCAGTACCAGGCCGGCATCAGGGCGGTGGGGACGGTAGAGGGAGACAAAGCCCCGCTCCCCATCGGCGGCGGCAGCGGCGGCGGGTCCCAGCCCGAGCCCCATCGTGACACCTAGAGGCCGGAGAAAGCGACTGCAAACCCCCCGCGCCGCTTACCTGCCCCGGAGGCGCCTCCGGGCCGCCCTGGCTGCCCCGGGCCCCGCCCCGCTCGGGCCCTGCGGAGCTCCTGCTGCCGCTGCCCCGCCGCTAGCGGCCGCCGCCAGCGCCCAGCACCAGCTCGCGGTTTAATCGCTCCACAGTCGCCTCGGACACAAAATGGCGGCTGCGGGGCGCAGTGCGCACGCGCGAGCCCGGCAGCCGCGGCCTCCGGAGCCGAGCGGAGGGAGGAGGGAGTGGGAGAAGCGGCCGCGCGGGGCACCATGGGAAGAGCCGCTGGGCGCCAACTTCAAATGGAATGGCTTTGAGAGGAGGACGTGCGAGCGGGCGGGGGCGAGGCCGTGACGTCATGCGCGGACCCAGGAGCGGAGGGCGCCAGAGCCTTCGCGCTTCCAGCGCCCGTGAAGTGGGCGGCCCTGAGGTTTGGCGCCCCCTGCAGGTGGCGCTGGCGCGGCAGCCACCTGTCAGCAGGAGAAAAATTCCCCCTTGGCTGACGATATCTGTAGGATTCTATTGCTGACGTCACCCACTTGGCCTGTGTCCTGGTGTTGTGAACGCATGCATGCAAATCTATGCAAATGTGACCCATTCCAAATAAGCATAGCTTGACGTGACACAATGAACACAGTTGCCCTGGGCAGTGGGTGCTTGTCAGGTTTGGCCACAGGGTGCTTACAAACCTGACACTTTTCCTGGCGTGGTTCTGACGCTGCAATGTACACATTTGCTCAGAACTGAGTCCCACTGTCCTCAATGAGGTGAGCACACCTGGATTGCTGCCTTATACTGTTAACTACTCCCTCTTAACGAGGCAGAAACCCAACAGGCAAAGCTTCCACCTGTTAAGTGTGGCCATCTGCTTTGGAAACTGTAACTTAAGGCTGCAATCCTATCCACTGTTACCCAGGATAGGAGTAAGCACCCTTGACCTACTTTTGAATAGACATGCATTGGATTGAGCCCTAGTCCTGTTGAATGTAAAGGCAAGGGCTGTGGCTCAATGGCACGTGTTTTATTTTGTGTGCAGAATGTCCCAGTTTCAACCCCAAGTATCTCTATATCAGGTAGAGATACAGTCCTGTCTAAATCCATTAGGTCTGGTTGACAGTTTGGAGCTAGGCGGGCTTATTCAGTATAAAGGGGCTTTCTATGTGTGTTGATAGGCATAGGCAAGGGCAAACCCATCAGAAAGCAAATGCAATAGGTAGTCATCACTGTGCGTATTAGGCATAATTTGCAACCTTTGAAAAGTCATGCCTAGATTTGCCCTTCATGGGATGCAAAGTGCAGCTATTGTATTTCAAATGCCACCGAAATGTTTGCCACCTGCCAGACACAATGGAGAGGCAGACAGACAGGGCCCTGTCGTCACAGCAGGTGACTTGGTATCTACTTTGTATGGATGTGTATAGCGCAGAACATGTAATACACAAATTAAATGCCACCCACTCATTTGGGCAACATCTGGTTTAAGGTGACTCCAGGTGATTCAAGAGAAATGTGCTATTAGATTTGGTTGTTTTTGCTACACACTCAGGACAGTCATATCTGAGTTTAAAAACAGTGCTCAGGGTCCGAAGTGAGAGAGTAGACATTGGGCTTGTCATGAAACTGCGGTTAAGGAAACCCATACTGTATGAGGCAGCTGCTGGTGGTTCCCAGAGCTGTACTTCTATGCACACTGACCTGGGACTAAGCTACAATGGGGCTTACTTCTGCATAACCATGCTTATGGTTCTCATAACACGTTGCTGCATCTTCCTATGATGGCAAACCTATGCACACTTACTAAAAAATTAAAGAGCTTTCTCCCTTTTCAATGGGTGCAATAAAGCACTGCTCTGTCTCTACCTCTGTATTCCAGATGTTTTATTAGTACCTTGTGTAGTGTGTACTTGAGTAGTCCGGTCAATTTTTAGGGGAAAAAACCCATAACCCGGGACTAAGTCTAATAAAAGGTCTGTCAACTGTTCTTGTCAGTACTAGGTGTACTGATTGACAGGAAAGAAGTTTTTCAAAATTCGACCACCGGAAGTGGGTTATCTTCAAGATGGCAGCCGCAAACCATGAAAATCGGCCAAAATCATGCAACTGTGTCATTTTTAAGCTTAGTCCTTTTTTCATTTTTCAAACTCAAGGTTTTTTGTATGGTCAAGTAATTCATTTTAACTAATTACTTGGTTCATGGGTTGAAGATTGGATTCCAATGTAATGAGCATTGCAGGTACAACACCAGTCATAACAAATATCAAGTTGTATGTTTTTATTATTATATCATAATACATTTGAACTGAACTGTTTCCTTTTTTTTAAACTACATATTCAACAAAGAACCCTTTAAACTTGGTTAAGAAAACTGCAGCAATATGCGGATAAAACAGTAACTCCTTAATTTTCTATTCATCCTCATCACTGCCCTCTAGGTCACCTAACACCTGGTTGTCGCAATACGTTTCTTGACATGGTCCACATACAGAACTGCATGGAAGTCCGTATGTTCTGCCACTGTAGCGGGTACCACTGCAACCAGTTTTACAATTGCAGTGTATAATTTGCAGTAGAGTGGTGCAGCTTTAATATCACACATTACTGGCACCAGTTCACCGCCATCGGGTTTCTGACCAGTCCGCAGAATTCATTTCCCCAGCCATATCCATCCAAATCATGGTCTGATAGTACACTCTTAGACTATGGAATTTTGTGGAAGACTCAGTTGGAGGCAGGCGTTCTGGATTCACAAACGATTTGGCTGTGATGACTTTCTTGGTTAGTGTCTGGTAGCCAAAGAACTGTTGCTGTCGCCATCAAAAATAACAGCCATCGCTTGACTGCCAAGACTTACTATTTCAGTGGGGTTCTTGCCTGGTGAAGTGAATGCAGTTGCACAGGATTGAAGGACAGAATTCCCCTTTAAAAGTTCATGGAAAACTGCTGTTTTTCCAACACCATAAATACGCGAGGTGGAATCACATCCTGTGAATGCATGAAGGAATAACAACTGTGCACATAACGCACTGTCCAGAGTAGACTTCTAGTAATTGATGTTGTACACTTTTGGAACGTATTATGACAACCAGGTGTTAGGTGACCTAGAGGGCAGTGATGAGGATGAATAGAAAATTAAGGAGTTACTGTTTTATCCACATATTGCTGCAGTTTTCTTAACCAAGTTTAAAGGGTTCTTTGTTGAATATGTAGTTTAAAAAAAGGAAACAGTTCAGTTCAAATGTATTATATCATATAATAATAAAAACGTACAACTTGATATTTGTTATGACTGGTGTTGTACCTGCAATGCTCATTACATTGGAATCCAATCTTCAACCCATGGACCAAGTAATTGGTTAAAATGAATTACTTGACCATACAAAAAACCTTGAGTTTGAAAAATGAAAAAAGGACTAAGCTTAAAAATGACACGGTTGCATGATTTTGGCCGATTTTCATGGTTTGCGGCTGCCATCTTGAAGATAACCCACTTCCGGTGGTCAACTTTTGGAGAACTTTTTTCCTGTCAATCAGCACACCTAGTACTGACAAGAACAGTTGACAGACCTTTTATTAGACTTAGTCCCGGGTCTAATGACATATTGACTGGACTAGAGGGGCTGGAGCTGCAAATCTCAGTTCAAATTTCTCCTCTGCAGTGAAATCATCAAGCGGCCCTAGACAAGCCAGTCCCTCAGGGGATGAAGAGCAGTTGGCATCTGATGTGATGTGGCAAATGCTGCCCCACCCTTGCCTGGAGATGTTTTGACCTCTCTTCCTCCCACTCCCTGGCTTGGAAAAAGGAGAGGATGACAGAGTGGAAAAAGGAATGTGGAAGATCATGGTGGGGAAGGAAAAGGAGCAACAGTGACTCTGAGCACCTGCAAGTTAGCCGTGGTGCCCTCAGGCGCTGTGGCTCACAGTTTGGGAACGACTGCCTTAGCCCATCTCTCTTCTCCACATGTACGTTTTTCTTGCTTTTTGAATCTAGGCAGCAGGAAGAGAAGCAGACAGGCGGATGAAGGCAAGCAGCAGGTACCCTTCCTGCCTCTCCACTGTCCGTGGCAACAGTCTCAGAGGGCCTGATGGCCTCACCACAACTCAACTGATACAGGATCACAAATCCTTTGTAACCCCTTGAAGATGCTTTCCACAGATGAAAGTGAAACATTGGGACTAAATCCTGTAGTCAGTGGTTCCCAAACTGTGGGCCAGGACACAGTAGTGAGTCATGAGCCAACTTCAAGTGGGTCACGCAGCACCTAGAGCAGTCATATTGAAAATAGGGGAAGATGGGATGGTGGAAAGGGGGAGGGCTGTGTGGTTGTTCTGCTTGGGTCAAGGTTGTATATAGGCTTTTTTCTTTCTGATTCACTTTGCTATTGGAAAATGGCTGAGAAATAACTTATTGCTGCATCATCAGGAAAGCAGCAGGCTCTGGCATTAGAATAATGGCACTTCTGGCCATGACATCACTTCTGGTGGGGCCTGATTTGTCCCTGAATTAAAAAAGGAAGAGGGAAAGAGGCAGGAACTGTAAAGGAGAGTGGTGGGCTAGAGCATCCCACTTTCTTCTCTTCCATTCTTCCCTGCCCACACCATTTCCCCTTTTTAAATCCAGCATTTGGGGGGGCAAGGAGAAGTGATGGGGGCAAGTGGGCAGAAGGTATTGGGTGCTCTTCCTCTGCCTGATGCTACTGCCTTAGGCTGCAATCTTATTCATACGTACCTGGGAGTAAGTGACTACAATGGGCTTGGGCTTAGACAGTTTTATGAATAGGCTGGCCCTGGTAGTGAGCCTAGCAGTTCCCTGCTAGTAAGTGGAGTTCCCCAAACAGCCATCTGCTAATTGGCATGGCCTAAGCCCAAGTACTGCTAAAGATTGGCACCAATGTCATTGAATATTTATGCTTAATTTATATATTCTTTCTCTTGCTGGAAGCTTGTTTGTCCCACAGCATCAGGTACTCCTAGACAGCTCACTGCATGTTAATGTGAAACTGCCCTTTAGGGCTGCAATCCTGTGCACACTTACCTGGGAGTAAGCCCCACTGAAGGTACTTCCAAGTAAACATGCATAAAATCATGCCAACAGTGGCATGAGCTAATGCACTGAGCTAATGTTTCCAGGAGGCATCCAGCAAGAACTGCACATTTTTCATGGCTTTTTCCTGCTTCTAGACAAAGAACAATGTGGTTTACTGCATACCTTGTCCTTGGAAGTTCCCTCTTGCCTTTGGAAAAAGCTCCGCCCACTTTCCTATTTTCCAGTTGATGAAATGAAAAATCCCAAGGGCCTTGATGCCAACATGAATCATCCCAAGGTGGTTTTAATCATAAAAGGCTTTGTAGCACCCAAGATTTCCATCTGTCAGGGAAGTCTCACAGCAGCATTCAGCAAAAACCACCCATTCACGCACTTGCTCAAATTCCTTTTTATTTCAGGCTTAAAGTCAAAATTAGCCAAACCTCTCAATAATTACATTATATATATATTTATACACATATATGTAGATATACAGATAAATTTATAGAGACTCTTATATAGAAAAGGGAGCTTTGCTATCATTTGCCTGCAAAACATCCCCCAAGTGTGTAAATAAAAATAATAAAAGAGCCCCCCCAAAAGGTGGCATTTGCCTATCCGTGTCTTTCATCTTCCACAGCTTCGTTAAAAACAAATCTCTCCCTTCCCCACCAGGGACGTAGAGAGCTCCCTCCTGGAAATCTTTGTATTCTCTCCCCCCCCTGCCCAATAGCGAGAGGTGTTCGCAGGTCAGGAGACGCACCACTCTTTGCAGAATACAGCTAGCTCCAGTTCCATGCAGTATTCACAGTCCCAGAGGGCAGAAGACCCAGGCAAGGGGAAAACAGGCTGAACACTTACAGTGGGACTTCCACACACACGTGGGCAATGAGGACACTGCCACAGACCTCATGAGCATTTGTTTTGTTTTAGAAAGGTGCATTTTTATCCCAGCTAATGACAGGCGGCCCAGTTATCCATTCCCTCCATACAGTCGGCTTTTACAAGAAAGGAAATGGGGCCTCTCAACTGCCCTGTGTAGCAGCCAGTGAGCCTGGGAAAAGGCACCCTCTGCATAAGGCAATGTGCAGGCTGTGCTAATACTGCTGTGTGGGTGTGACAGACTATGTGGGTGCATGCACGCACGAAGGGGCGGGAGTTCCCCAGCCGGTGGCCCGCTGGCTCGATTCCAGTCCACGCCAAGTCGGCTGAAGGTCTGTGGCATGCAAGGTCTGTGCCCACAAGAAGGATCCATGAGGAGGTCGTTGCAATGCCCCTCAGAAAGCAGTGCTGGCCATACTCCCTGGGGCAAAAATGCGTGGCAAACTGTCCAGGGTCTCTTCTAGCCGACGGTGAGCAGATTTTCCATCTTCCCCTGTGGACAAACAGACAGCAGTCAGCTGCCAGTTAGGAGTCTTGTTTATCCCAGACTTTGCTTGCATGCAAGTCCAAGGAGGTTACTATGTCAGAAAAATTTATACTAGCCTTGCTGCCAAAACACATGACTTAAAGAAGCAGGAAAAAAAAATCCAAACGAAAACCAACAACAAGCACACAAAAGTTTCATAAATGCCATTGCCCGGTTGTCTTAGAGGCCATGCTCACTTGCCATAGGCAACAAGATAAAGGGTACAGAAAGGACTGGTTTAATCCCTCAAACTTGGATGTGTTCAACAATGCTAGCTGACAATCTATTCAGATTTCTTGAATTTGGGAAATGAGTACCTTATGGAACAGTGAGGACTGAAATGTTCACCATCACTGTAAGGCAATTGTTAATGTTTTAAAAATGCGTTAGAACTTCAATGGAACCCTAAAATCAAGGCTCCACCTAGGACAAAAGTGCATTATGTAAAGGTCAAAGCTATTGCGAAGAACTGGTGCAAATATACCTACAACTAACCTGTTCACTATCCCCTAAGCAGCAGCTCCACTCTAACGCTTAAGCATGAACATTGGCCATTTTGGAGTAAAAAATGGTGTATAGCAAATGAGCTCATCTTGCTGCTTCACAGGTTCTGCCAACATCTGGATGTCTGCATTCCACCTGTGGTCCTCCGTAATCACGGAGATCAAGCTAGAAGGGCTCTTTTGGCTGTCTTGCTGGCAACTCTCAGGGCAGCTTTCAGACTGTTCTCTCTATATTTTGATAGCACTTTCTAACTGCCAGCTGTGCAATTCAAAACTCCATCAAATGCAAAAAGCAGGAAACCATCATTCCTAGAGATTTGACAATTGTAGCAATTGCATCACTGCCATTCCCCCTTCCTCCAAGTACTTACAGTGGCTCCCCAACTCCCAGAGAGTTTGAGAACTGCTATACTTGACCCAGGGATTGCCAAATTTACAAATGGTACAACACCATTCTTGAGGAGCCTCTTCCTGGGTGCTCTCATCTTGGATCTCACGCAATCTAAGACAGGGCATTTGCTTCCTCCTGAATCTTGTCTTCCTGCTGAGACCTGCCTGCATAGGGCAAGTAAGAGAAGGTAGACCATGTGACTTAATTGGCCCAGCTCCTCAGCAACAGATGTATGCACATCTGTTCCCAGCTCCAGCAAGGCACTTTGCTATCAAATGCCTCCATGATGCAATACAAAAGAGATGATGTCTACAAGGGTGTTGTTGACAACATTTGGCCATAGTCCAATAAGTGGTCGACTGGCCAGCATCCTAATCCTGTGGTGGGTCTCCAAAAAGTCGTGATGAGATTGCAAGAGCCTAAAAATACAGCACAATTTGAACTGGCAAGAAAAGCATCTGTCACATGCCCTAGTTGAGATAAGGAACTAGGAATATCAGAGAGATGGTCAGGGCCAACCCTCAGAGCTGAAAGGACTTGGCTGGACACAAGAGTGAAAATTCTGCATCACATCACAGCTTCACCACATGCGTGCCTTTTCCCCCAGCAACAGTGACACAGGACACACAACAGCCAGAACACGGATGCACTAGCGGGAAGGTGAGACGCCTACAAAACCTGGAGGTGCCACAGTTCAAGACAAAGACCCAGTGAGATCAGGCTGAGAGGGTTTGGGACAAAAAGACACTGGCAAGACATGCAGCAGGGTGGAGAGGGGAAGGACGGGCTGGTAAGTGCATCCAGACCTGTGCAGCTGCTGTCATGACCCGGAATTCTAGTTAGCCAATCAGATGGTTCTGTCAGTGCCATCTAACAAATGACAACAAACAACGCTTAGTGCTTTCCACTCTCAGCATCCCATGCCAACTTGTCTGGTCCGCAGGAAGGCAGGGCATGAGAGGGGATTTCCTGTCTTCGGCTGGGTAACTAGCAGAGGCCAAGGGACAGGGAGTGAAGATAACTTGCGAGTCCAAACCTTGCCTATCCGAAGCCAATGGTTCCCAAACTGTGGGTCGGGACCCACCTGTGAGTCACGAACCAATTTCAGGTGGATTGCAAAGCACCTAGAGCAGCCATATTGAAAATATGGGAAGATGAGGCACAGCAAAAGAAGTGGGCTGTGTTGCAGTTTTGCTTGTGTCAAGATTGTAAATAGGCTTTTGGAAAATGGCTGAGTAATAACCCAACCTAATGCTGCATTCTCAGGAAAGCAGCAGGCTCGGGGGTCACAATGACACCACTTCCGGCCAGGACATCACTTCTGACGGGTCTCAGACAGGTAGGCATTCTAAAAAGTGGGTCCTGGCGCTAAAACGTTTGAGAAACTCTACCCTAAGCCCAGTCAGGCTAGAAGGGAGGAAGTGTGGTATTGGGCTCTCCTAGAACTGGGTCCAGTTAAACTTGCTGGGCAGCCTTGTCATTATCACTAGGATGAACCCACCTCACAAGTTTTGTTGCGAGGACAAAATGGAGGGGGAGGGGAGAATATGTACACGCAACCCTAAGCTTCCTGAAGGAAGGAAGGGTGGGGTATAATAAGAATAATAGCAAAGTCCTTTATCTGACCTTCCCTAAGCTTTGTTATAGCACCCACATGCACCCAGTATTCCTCCCCCGCCCCTCCACTACAAGGGGAACTATTTGATAAGGGGTGGCAACTGGGAAGAAAGACAACATTGTCTAGGGGAAAAATGAACACCCACCACACAGCATCAGGCTCTGTTTGGCAGCCTCCCGCACGGCCTCCTTGTCGGTTTGGCACAGGTAAACCAGCTGCTCGATGCTCTCCTTGGCCTGTAATTGGCAGGTGGAGGAAGAGAATAAAAAGACACCAACGTCACAGGGTTCAAGGGCAACCTCCTTTGCACAGAGCACAAAACCCCCATGCAACAACAAAAAGGCAGGGGACCACACTCAAGGATGGAGTGCTGAATGCCCTCGTGCAGGCCTGTGGGAGGGCAAGAGATTTTTTGGCCAAGCATCCACTCACCCAAAAAGGGGTGCCAATATTTCTCCCAATACTTGCCCCATGCAAGATTACTTGTTTTAAGTGGTCGAGTCCGGAGGGGCAAGGTATTTGCCGAGGATTCCAGCTAGCAAATGGCATTCCAGTTTGTTTTACCTGCCGAACCCTGCTCTTACCTTAAGACAGCCCAGAGCAGCGCAGGCAGCAATCCGCGTCTGAACCTCTTCGTCCTCCAGCTGCTCAAGGTAGCACACCAGGGCCTGAGGAAGACACCCCAGTCAGTCTGCTTGTGCCCAAGGCAAGGCAGGCATTTGTGCCCATTTTAAACCTGTTTAGTGAGCACAGTGCCCAACCAAGGGGGGGCGGGGGGAGAAACAGTAGTTCGGCTAAGTGGCTGGCAATAGCAATGGCCAGCCAAGGAAGAACACTCAGAGTCACATCACTGCAGCTCTCACAGTTCTCGAGGAGAAGTCAAGGAAGTTACAGCAGCTTCGAAATGTAAAGCCTAAACCAGTGGTTCCCAAACTTTGGGTCGAGACTTAATTTTTGGTGGGTCACCAAAGGGTGATGGAAGGATCTTTTAGGGCACAATCCTAAACCGAGTTAGGCCGGCATAAGCTAAACCAGCAAAGTTCATGCCATTGTACAAATCGATACTAAGGCCACACCTGGAATAGTGTGTACAGTTCTGGTCGCCGCACCTCAAAAAGGACATAGTGGAGCTGGAAAAGGTGCAGAAGAGAGCGACAAAAATGATTACGGGGCTGGGGCACCTCCCTTATGAAAAAAGACTGCAGCTTTTGGGGTTCAGCGTTCAGCCTAGAAAAAAGGCACCTGAGGGGGGACATGATTGAGACATACAAAATTATGCACGGAAGGGATAGAGTCAATAAAGGGATGTTCTTTTCCCTCTCTCAAAACACCAGAACCAGGGGGCATCTGCTAAAACTGAGGGTTGGAAGAGTTAAAACAGATAAAAGGAAGTACTGTTTTGCCCAGCAGGTAGTTAGTCTGTGGAACTCCTTGCCACAAGAGGTGGTGATGTGATCTGGTCTGGATGCCTTTAAGAGGGGATTGGATGGATTTCTGGAGGAAAGGTCCATCGTGGGCTATAGGCAATGATGGATTGTGCAACCTCCTTACATTGGTGGTGGGCTACTTCAGAGTATCGGGTGCAAGGGAGTGGCAACAGGATCCAAGCATCTTGCTGTCTCCCTGGGGCACCTGGTGGGCTGCTGTGAGATACAGGAAGCTGGACTAGATGGGCCTTTGGCCTGATCCAGCAGGGCTCTTCTTCTGTTCTTATTATGTAAAGTTTGGCCAGCACAAGGGCCACTGTAAAGTATGTTTGGGCCACTGTTGGAGTCAGAGAGGCCAGCACACAGACATGAGCCATCCTCCCTGACTCCGAGAGTAGTCCAAAAATGCTTTATGGTGGTCCTTGTACTGGCCAAAGTTTGCTGGCTTAGCTTATGCCGGCCTAACTCCAGTTTAGGATTGCGCTCTTAATTGCCTCGCCCCAAAACCATTCGATAATCAGAAATTAACACACCATATATTATTTCTTTCTATATCTCCTTTTTTTAAAAGTCTGGTAAACCTTGGTGGGTCCCAACAGAGGCATTTTAAAAAGTTGGGTCCCAGTGGTAAAAAGTTTAGAAACTTTTTAGGCCTAGACCAGCGGCGTCATTCACCCAGTACGGTGGGCGGGACTTACCTTTGAGCGGCAGTCCGCCCGTTGCGTCACACCGTGTTCCGCCGCGTTCCCGCCCGCCGGGCGGACTGCCGCTCAAAGGTAAGTCCCGCCCAGCGTACCGGGTGAATGACGCCGCTGTCCTAGACCATCCCTCAAGACCACCATGCACTTCTGACTGGCTGATTCCCCCCTCCTGTTCTTCAGGAGAAGCAGAGTGGATACTTGCCCGCTCACGGAAGCTGGGGGTTTCTGAGAGGTTGCGCAGCTGTGCTGACACGGCCCCCACCACTTTGCTGTTTCCCTCCACGAGGAGGAGGCTCAAGGCTTTCAGACCATCTCTGTGGAGCCGGCTCTCGGGGACACGCTTCAGGGCCCTCAGGACCACATCCTGGTCGTCGGAGTTCAGGTTCTGCGCTAGCAGAACTGCAGGGGAAGGAAGGACAAGCGCCAGCGTGAACCAAGACTTGCGTTAAGGGAAAAAGCAACTGGCAGGGCAATTCAACCCCCCTTCGGCTGACGGAAGCCACTTGCGTCGGCCGAGCACTGTCAGGCGCATGATGTGCAAGTGCAAGGTTAGGATTAACCGGCACAGGTTAGGATCGTACACGGGTTAGGATGTAACAGTTGCTGTGTTCTAAAAGCATCCCCATCACATCCTGGTCAGACGTGCATGTTCCTGGTTCCTGGTAAGCGGCTCCTGCGCCAGTCGAGTTCGGCCAGCACAGGGGCTTTTTCTGGGTGGGAAGGCAGAACGGGGCAGAAGGAGGGTGTTCTGGTGGGCAGGGGGAGAGAGTCCGGATGCAGCCATTAGGCTGCATGCAAACCCCTGTGCCCGTCTCATGCAGCCCTGATTCAGGCCATGCGGTGTACTCGGGCTTGTGCCTTGTTAAACAGCAGGCAAAGTTACAATCAGCCCCACTGGGATGGCTGGTTCCTATCTTGGGGTAAAGGGATGAACGTGCCCTTGCCCCGCAGAGGCTCCAGCCTGCTCCTAAGCAGTGCTGGATACAGCGCAGGCGAGGATTGCGCCCCGAGTGAGTTATTTCAGAAGACTTGCCCATCCTAAGGCAGCCTACAACAAGCAGAATGAAATGCATCCTGGTTGGGCATCTGCCTACCAGGAATGTCAGGGCGACGGGCATCCCTCACCGACCCTACAGCCTCAACGATACAACAGACAATCCCCCACGGCAAGGTGTGCTGCCAGAGGACCACGCTGGCAAGGAGAATGGCGGTGATGAAGGAATGCGCTGCGGCAAGGAGCTGAGCTGCCCAATGGGGGTGAGGCAGCCGCACCTCCATCTGCAGCTGAAGGCCACCTGGTGCTGAAGATGGACCTGCCCCAAGGCCCACTGGAGCTTCTTCCAGCAGGCACAGGGAGGGTCAAAGGCCTGCCCCTTCCACCCTGCTTACCCGGCGGCCACAACTGCAGGAGCTACCCTCACACTGCCTCCATGCCCCAGGTAACAGAAGGTGGAGGGTCATCAGTCTGAAGCCATCAGTCTGACGCTCCTCCACCCACACCATCTCCAAACATTCTCCACCTCCAAATCCAACACTTGGCTCTCCACCCACACATTCTCTCTCATTGAAACACATCTAAATTCCAGTGATGTAAACCTCTGAGGTTACGCAGAGGACAGTAACAGATTCTCTGCAGCATTTAATCCACAATGGTTGTTCATCCAGTCAAGTTGTCATTCGATGTGGCAGCCGTCCAATGACAACACACTTGCCCAACATACCTTCCTCTGCTAACTCGAGGATGTACGAGTCCAATGCCAACACGGGAAGAGCCTCGAAGTGGCTCCAATACTGGAAGAGGGTGACTTGTTCGGCTTGGAAGCTTCCTTGGCGCCTGGGCAGTCTGCGCTGCAGAAGCTCCTCCACCAGCTTCACACACACTGTGGCATAAAGAATGTATCACAGGCAACTGTAATTAGGACAACTCCTGAACACTCAGTGCAAGCACTGATGGCAGGACAACTGCAGAGCGCGCAATCCAGAATGGGAGAAAGGAGGAGAGGAAAGGAGGCAGTGGATCAGTGGTGTCATCCTCAAACGACGTTCCGGAACGCTAGGCGGGACTTACCGCCTGATTGGCTGCCCGTCTGTGACGTGTTGCTGCCTGCCTGCCTGCCCGCCGCGAGGGCACCCCTGGCTTCGGAGGGAGTGCCCACTTGCCTGGGGGTCGCGCCGGGTGCCTGGGCAAGCAGCGGAGGGGCGCACCGACCGGAGGGAGCCTGCGCAGCGGGTGAGCAGGCAGCGACACGTCACGGACAGCCTGTCAATCAAGCGGTAAGTCCCGCCTAGCATTCCGGAACTTAATTTGAGGATGACGCCGCTGCAGTGGATGCTACCCCACATGCAAGGTGAACTCACCTGGATCTGCCAGGCCTTGCTGGCGGTCGTTGATTTGTGTTGCGTATTGGGAGTTGAGCATCTGTAGGAATTTTTCCACGGGGCAGGTGTACACATTAGGAACGGCCACGCAGCTGTCCCAGAAGGGCAGCACTCCCTCCTTCCATGCAGAAAACTGTACCACTGAGAGGAGAGATCCCACAGAGTCAATCTGCAGCTGGGGATGACTGTAACAGCCATAGTCTTTTCCTCCAGAACCACAATCTTAACCTTGAACCTTAATGTGCCCTTCAAATGGCTCTCCCCCCATGCTCCTCATAAAGGGTCTCACACGGTAAGTTACAAATGTATATTAAAATCTATCTTATCTATATCCCACTGTTTCTCTAAAGAGCATTAAAAGCCCTGTTTTAAAACTATTTTTACAGCGCAATCCAAGTGTGCCCTAGGGCCAACGCAAGCCCCTTGTGTCGGCCCAACACTATCACGCACTATATAGCAAGCGCAGATCCAAGCAAGCCCATTGGGGCAGCTGGCGCTTACCCTGGGGCAAGGGCTTGAGGCTCCAAAACAGTCCCAACCTGTGTTGGATACAGCACAGGCTAGGATTGCACACTTAATGTAACAGTTGCTGTGTTTCATCGTATGAGTAGAGAACGTTATTTAATTCCCCTTATGCAAGCAGCCGGTCTTACTATGACTTCCTCGGGTATGAAATCATTATTCTCATTTATAGAAAAAGACCCGGCATATACCACTCAACTAGCCATGTTTATTATGCAAATTGTTAAAGTCAACTCTCTTCGGCATAACAAGGAGTTAGTCAGCACAGTCTTGAAGTAGAATTTTTTAGAAAAAAATTTGTAAAGTATAAAGGATTTTCTCTCTCTGATATTTTATTGTGGTATTTATTTTATATGTATGTCAAATGTATGTTTCTTGGTTGTTGTTGATGCCAATAAAGGTTTAATAATAATAATAATAATAATAATAATAATAATAATAATAATAATA